>JAMQMW010000201.1:0-57459 GCA_024115155.1 Thelonectria blattea
CTGCTTGGCCTTTGACGGGGATTGGTTGACCTGTTGCTCGTACGAAGGTCCAACGAGAATGGTGGGCGAGTTGTGGGCAACGTAGAACCAGAGGCGCGTGAAGTTTGAATCGTGATAGTTGAATGAGGGCAAACACCTCAGGTACCACACCAGAAAAGAGATTTTCAGCAATCAACACAGAAATCAACACAGCAGTCCTTCCAGTCGAAACTGCAGAAGCCCTAATCTATCACACCCGCCGTCACATGATGGGCCTGCACCAGTCGAAGCAGCCAGGGGACCAGCTCATTGGTGCATGCGATGCATTAGGGGATGAAAATGCTCCAGGAAACAAATACTGTTTTGATAGGCTGAATGCGGACAGTACTTGTTTACCGTTTATACCTTTTCCCTTCCCATCGAGTCGTTCTGATAGGTCCATATTCAACCTACGGCACCTAGATAGGGCTTCCAGCATTGCTGTCTACCTCCTTCCGCTTGCAAAAACAAATCGTTTCCTCCCCACGACAATTTCTTCAATCAACTCTCACATCAACCACACACCAATATCGCCATGCCTCCAGCCCCTACCGCAGAGATGCCGATGCCTGGAGGCGCTTCTCAGATTCGTCTCCTCAAAATATTGGAATCGGCATCCTCCCTCTATCAGCTGTCCCAAGAGCTCCCCCGCCTTGCCAACGAGCTGAAAGAGAACCCAATCTGCAAGCGATACATGTGTCCAAGACTGCCGACGATATCCTAACGGATTCGGAGAAAGGCCGCTCCATAGTCGACCTCCTGCACGGCATACCCAAGGATGCCGTCAAGTCCATCATCGGCGGCACCGTGGCCCTGGACCGAAACATCAAGTGGTATCCAGACGGACCAGACCCGATGGACAACTCGCCCAGCGGCATCTACGTGATCGGGTTAGCACGCCGGGGCCAGCAGGGAAAGTTCCTCACGGGGAACGAGACCAGAGACTTGATCCGTGGCCTGGGGCGATACCTGAAGGGGGTCGCCATCCTCAAGACCATGGCCAGCCCACGAGCGCCGCTGACCCAGGCGGAGCAGGACGACTCAACTGGGTCGAGACGGTTGACAAGGCTCTGGACGATCCTCTCAAACCAATTTCATCCCATCCCAGATTCGTCGTCTCGGCAAACGACCACGTGCTGAGTTCCAAGTCCAAGGCCGGCGAGGTGAACTTGGAGACCCTGGACCACAACTCGACGGCCACCATGGAGGAGATGCAGGGGAGGGTAGACTTTCTGAATACCCTGCACCAGGCCGACAAGCTCACGGCCAGCCTTGAAACCGACGCCGACAGGCTTGAGGAGGACTTGCGACGACTGAATGAGGTTCCTCCAAGCGTGGAGAGAGCGAGGATTGAGGGCCTCGGTGATAGGGTGGCCGAGATGGAAGAGGAGTTGGAACAGCTCGAGGCCATAAAGCGCTTGACTGAGGAGATTGACGAGATTGAGAGACAGAATGAGCTTGAGTTCAATTCGCGATAGACTAGAGGACGATTACAATTTACAGCCCGGTTGAATCCTTATAGTCGCACGACAGTCGTGCAAGAGTTGTGCGACCGCTGCAGAGTTTTTCTCCTTTAACGGGCTCCTTCCTCCTTCAAGTTTCAACAACTACTTCCTTCCTTCCAACAGGCTGCTTCCTCCTTCCGCCTTCAACAGCCCAAATTTTTTCTCCTCCAACAGCTCTTTCAACAGTCTACGAATATTACCAGCAAGCCTACGAATACTACCAACGAGTCTACAAATATTATGGCGGCGACCGCAGTGCCATTAGCCAGCCACTCTGCCATCCCACACAAGAACCAGCCGCTACTTCATCAGTCTGCGATTCTTCACGACAGACATCAGACAGCAATTCCCACGTCCAATTCCGAGACCAGAAACACTACCAAGTCCAGGGCATACCCCCAATCGTCTTCGATGACTACGCAAACCTTATCAGCTTCCGACGTCCAGCCGCAGAACGTGGCGTCGTGACGTCACAAAGACGACCCCTCATTCCCCGACATCGACAACCAACTTGCAACAAACATGGACGACTTTGAAGAGATTGACGCGTGCGAGGCCCAAGGCCGGAAACCTCCCTGGCTGGGACACGGCGACAAGCTGGTGGGCGTCGTCGACATGGGAAGGTGAGGTCCCAACAGATTCACGAACGCGGACTAACCCCTACAGCAACGGCATTCGCTTCTCCATCACCGACTTGACGCCCCCCCTGGCGCGCATCCTGCCGACGGTGCTCGTCTATCGCGCGGGCATCTCGCTGTACGACTGCCAATTCGACGACGGAAAAAAGGTGCCCATCCCGGACGACGTCATCGACGCCGTGTGCGCGGCCCTCGCCCGGTTCGTCACCGTGTGCGACGACTTTGGCGTGCCAAAGGACCACGTCCACGTCCTCGCCACGGAAGCCACGCGCGCGGCCCTCAACTCGGCCAAGTTCCTCAAGGACATTCACGGCAAAACCGGCCTCGAGGTGCAGCTCCTTCCCAAAGAAGAAGAAGGACAAATCGGCGCCCTCGGCATCGCCAGCGGCTTCTCCGGCATGGCCGGCCTGGTCATGGACCTCGGCGGCGGCAGCACGCAAATCACGTGGATGCTCAGCCAGGGCGCCGACATTCGCATCAGCCCGCACGGCAGCTTCAGCTTCCCGTACGGCGCGGCGGCGCTGACCAAGCGGCTGCACGACCTCAAGCAGGGCCGGAGCAAGCCCGACGCCGAGGCGGCGCTCGACGAGTTTCGCGCCGAAATGGTGGGCCAGTTCCGCGACGCCTACCACCGTCTGCAGGTCCCGGACGAGCTGGCCCAGGCGGCGGAGCGAGACGGGGGCTTCCGGATCTACCTGTCGGGCGGCGGATTCCGCGGCTGGGGATACCTCCTCCTGTACCTCAACCAGGTGCACGGAAAGCACTACCCCATCTCCATTATCAACGGATACACCGCCGACAAGGGCCAGTTCGAGGACACGGAGACGCTAAAAGAGGTCGCGCGGGCGGCCAAGAACGTGTTCCGCGTGTCGGACCGCCGACGCTCCCAGGTCCCGGCCGTCGCGTTCCTCGTCAACGTCCTGGCCAAGGCGATCCCGCACGGCATCAAGGAGGCGCACTTTTGCCAGGGTGGCGTGCGCGAGGGCTTCCTGTTCCGCCAGCTCTCGCCGTCAGTCCGCAAGCAGGCGCCGCTCGAGGTGGCCACCGGACTCTTTGCCCGCGGCGCGCGACAGTCGCTCCAGCAGCTGGTCAAAAACGCCATTCCCCCGCAGCACGAGTCGAAGCGGTTCCCCGACGATTTCGGCGAGCACGTCATCGACTCCTTTGCCAACTCCATGTACGCGCACATGTTCATGTCTGTCGAAACGGCCTCGACGGCCGCGCTGTACGCCACCAGCGTTGGCATCATGTCGACGGTGCACGGCGTGTCGCACCAAGACCGCGCGCGTCTGTCCCTCATGCTCGAGTCGCGGTACCGCGGCGAGCTGCCCCCGCGCGAGGTGGAATTCCGCGAGTCCCTCCGACGCCTCATCACGCCCGAGGAGGTCTGGTGGGCGGGATACCTCGGGCGCGTGGGATACCTCCTCTCCATGCTGTACCCGACGGGCAAAATCGACAAGACCAAGCCTCGCGTCGTCTTTTCGTCACGGTGGTCGTGGACCATGGGAAAGGACAAGGACCGAGAGGGCATCATCCTGACCATTTCGGTGCAAAAGACACACGACGACGCCAGGACCAAGGAGACGCTCGAGGAGTTCAGTCGCGAGGTGGAAAAGGCGGGAAAGCGCAAGAACTGGATCGGCGAGGAACCGTGGGGCATGAAGGTCAAGGTCAAGGTTGTACGGGAGGGCATCTTGGATTCGTAGAAATAAACTATGCCTCCGGCGGTCCCTTCGGGGAGACGCCTGCGGCGGGCCCTCGCTTCGCTCGATTCGCGATCCAACGCATGCCTGAGAGGACGTCTTCGAGCCACTGCTTCGATACATCTAGATCCGGACACGTCGTCCAGAAGCCATGCGGGAGCCCCTGGTATATGTGCACCCTCGTCGCCACGCCCGCCTCCCGCAGCAGCTCGTCGAAGAGAATCGCCTCGTCGCGACGCGGATCCCGCCCGCAAATCGCAAAGTACGCCTTCTCCGCGATCCCCGCGTGCGACTCGAACAGCAGCGGGGACAGTCGCTTGTCGCTCGGGGGCGCGCCGTATTTATCTGACGATTAGCCGCGTAGACGCCGGGGACGGGAGGCTCACCCGCAAAGTAGTCGATCGACTTGCGCGTCAGGCCCGGCGCGTCGGTGACTTCGTCGACGCTCAGGATCCGGTGTCGGTAGCGCTCCGGCCGCGCGTCGGGGTGGCAGAAACTGCCGGCGAGAAAGACCAGGCCCGTCAGTTTAGGCGTCAAGTCCCGCGCCAGGTGCGCGATGCCGGCGGAAAAGTTTGCGCCGGCTGACGTGCCGCCGAGGACGAAGCCTGTCCCCAGGTCCACGTTGAGGCGTTGCTGGCCCTCTGGCGATGCCGCCTGCGAACGTTAGCGAGGAAGTCGAGCGGGAGCGGCGTACCCAGCGGACGACCGAGAAGCAGTCCTCGAAGCCGACGGGGAACCTGTGTTCGGGCACGAGGCGGTACTCGACGCTCGCGACCACGATTCCCAGCCGAGATATGGCCCGACACGTCGCGTCGTCCGTCTCGAGACCGCCAGCGACGAAGCCGCCGCCGTGGATGTATATAAAAAGGGGGAGGGCATCGGGGGCGGGCCGGTATATTCGCAAAACGGTCGGAGTATCAGGGACAACGAGTTCCTGCACGTCGAGGCCTTCTTCCGGGACGATGGGGTCGTGGGCGCGCGTCATGCGGTGGCGTTTTGTCCCCGGGGGGACGTTGTTTGGGAACTAATGGTCAGTCGTTGCAGCCACGCGGAGAAGCACTTACATCTACCCACAGGGGGTGAGGAGTCGCGTAGTGTCGGTGTTCCATGTCGTCAGTTCGGAAGTGAGTCAGTTCGGCAGTGAGTCGTTCAGCCGGAGTGGTCACAGTGGTTATATACCCCTCGCCGCCAAGATGACTAACGGTTGCATTCGCGATGATCTGCTTATCAGATGGATGACAAAGAATCCACATCTACCCAACCTCGTACCTCCCCTCGGGCCCATGTCCGACCTGTGACACGCCCAATTCGACCGGTTCCTCTCTGACTTGCAATTCGACCGGTTCCCTGGTATGCAACTCGATCGGCTCCAACACCTTGGGAGACAAAGGGCTCACCGGCAGCTCGGCCTTGGACAGCGCCATGTGTTCGATGGGAGTCCCCTTTTCGCCTCGGTTCCGTCGCAAGAAGAAGAGCAGCCCCCCAAGCAGGGCTATACCTCCAATCGTGGCTCCTACTGCAACCCCCGCGACGCTGCCGGTCGAGAGGCCTTCACTGGCCAATGTTTCCGTTTCCGTTGCCGTCGGGGCCCTCGTCGTCGTCGTCGCCGCCGTCGGGATAGTAACGTTAAAGTCGTGCGACTGCCCGTCGGACGTGTCGTTGCCGGGCTCTCGAATGTCGAAATAAAACATGTTGGCCTTGCCCCTGTTGAGACCTTTTGTCGACACGTTGCTCATGGATATCACCCAGGGATACTCGGTGTCGGTCGAGTTTTCTAAAAAGTCAGCCCCGTTCAGACCCAAACCACGAGACTCACCCAAGAACCTGTGCTCCCAAAAATCATCCTCCGAGGGGTAGAACCGGTTGAGGTACAAGTCGACGTATTCCAGGTCGGTGGTCCACTGGACGGTAATGTTCTGTCCGACTTCGTAAATCGTATTGTCCTCGACGGCATCGTAGTAACCCTCCTCGGCCACGGGCGCCGGTCGTTGAAACGAGGTTTCGGACCGGGCCGTCCAGACCAAGAGGGCGAAGGTCAACTGGAGATGCATGATGATGAAGAAAGGAGGTCAGTCTTGAACGAGTGTAGAGTCGGCCACATCAGAAGGAACCCCTGTCAGTCCACTGTAGGGCTGAGCGCTGCATGAAGCCGAATTAGTCAAGTCCGAATAGTCGAGTCGTTTCAAGCCGATCCACGATTCGATCTAAAGTCAGTCTCAAACGATTCGATCTCAAATCAAGTCTCAAACGATTCGACCTAAAGTCAATCATCCGAGTCGAACAGTCAAAGTCGATCCGAGTCGATCCCAGTCGAGCAACCAAGTCCAATCGGCGACTTGTAAGCGTAGATTACCAAAGTACCTAACCAACCTAGTAATTCATTATAACCATAACCACCCGCTCCTCCCCCTTCATCGTCGTCACCCCCCCAAACGGACACATCCTGTGCAGACACTCGTCGGCAAAAGGACAGCTGTCCAGCAGCAACCCCAACCCGCCGGCCGCCCGGTTGCACTCCTGGATAATCTTTTCGGGGACGGTTCCGTGCACCTTTGGCGCCGCGTACCCCCTCACCACGGTTCGCACGCCCTCGTACGTGACGTTGCACCACACGTCGGGGGGCTCATATCTCGACCGCGCGACGCAGTTGGTCCGGTTGACCAGGGCCAGGTAGTCGCGGCACACGTAGGCTCCGCCCAGATTCGCGTTGGTTGCCGCGCGCGTGTCGTTGCCGATCCAGCATTCGCGCGTGGGCGGGAGGAAGTGAAAGGCTTTGGAGTAGCGAAAGAGGTTGACCGTTATTTCATTTGGTTCGTAGCGGGGGCGGAGGTGGCTGGTGTTTGCCTGGAGATTCTTGGTGCGCGGATCCGGAAGCCCCCTCTGCTTGCGAAACTCGGGATCGAATAAATCATGTATCTCAAAGTCGACCTCTCCCAACGACCCGAGGTGAAGGGTCGTGGTAATGTTGACGTGTTCCGGTTTGGTGTTTTCCAGGTAGTCGATAAACGGAATGTCTGGGTTTACCCATTGGGCTGGGATGGGATCAGTGTCAGCCAGCACGTAGAGTAAGAGATAGGCCAGAGCCGCGAAAATGTAGACCCAAGTTTCCATGGTGTTCATGGTGTGTTCATGGCGAGCGAGAAAGAGGGCAATCTTATAAGGACTCGACGCAAAGTTCCGGATTCATCTACCACGTATATAAACTCAAATACGGAAACACCCGTCCTCCTACATGACAAACAAGAGATCGGTGTCTATCACTGTTAGCGCAGTCACGAGGCATGTAGATGACGTACCGAGAGGGTGGCTGGATGACAGCTGAGGCTTTTGGGTGTACTTTGTCTCGAGAATGTCGCGAACGCTGTTGAGAAGCTCGACGTAGCTCTGCTGGGGGTTGGCCTTGATGGCGGAGATAAAGGCCCAGGACATGGCGCCCGTGGCCTTGGCGTTGATGGTGGCATCGGCCCTAGACGGTCAGTGAGGCCTAGACAGAGGCAGAGGCAGAGAACTCACGACGTCTGGTCGTCCTTGCTTCCCGACCACATAATCACGTCGGCGGGAGAGGTCCGGGTGGCCTTTGTCTTTTCGTACGCCTTGTCGCCGGTAAATGCCGACTTGGCGAGCCCAAAGATGGAGCCTGCCGCCCCCGCGACGTCGCCCGCGGCGTACGAGGTAAAGGCGCTCAGCAGTCCTTGCCCGGCTTCCTTGGCCAGGTTGGGCTCCTTGAGGATGCCCTTGGTCGAGTAGATGTACGGCAGATCCATGACGCTGGCCGAGTGGCACGAGTCGAAAATAGCCGTCAGTCGAACGCCCTGTCCGAGGGGTCTGACGACGAGGTCGTGGATCTGGTCGTCGACGATGTGGCCGTTTTGCTGGAAATCCACGGGGTAAATGACTTCGTCGTAGCCGTCTTCCTCGTCGCCGTCGACGTCCTCGGTTTGACCGCCGTGGCCTGATGGTTAGCGTCGACCTTTAAGACATTCAGAAACTTACCAGAGTAGTGCAGGAACAGGGCATCGTTTGGCCTGGCGTCCTTGACGAGCCAGCCCATGGCACGAATAATGTTCTGCTTGGTCGGAATCATGACGGGGTTGGTCTGATCATCCGTCAAGATGACCATGTCCTCGCGCTTGTAGTTGTATCGCTCAATCAAAAAGTTGGACACATTGTGAACGTCGTTGATGCAGCCGCGCAGCTCCGCCTCTTGGCCGAGATAGTTGACGCCAATGAGGAGAGCCTTGCGACGACCGGTACAGTTGGAGTATTGAAAGGTGTAGCCCTCGGGGGCTCCGTGGCCAAACTGTTGAGGGGCGGACGGCGGAGGAGGGCCGGTTCGAGCGTGGGAGGCATAGTTGGATTGTTGGATTGGGTAGCCGTACGCGTCGAGGCCTGGAGGAGGAGCATGGTTAGGAGCATGGTATCTGTTGTTGTAGTTGTGCTGACCGCCGCCTTGATGGCCGTGCCCTTGCTGCCCGTAGCCCTGCTGTCCGTAGCCTTGCTGCCCATGACGCTGACCGTAGCCATCGTGGCCTTGCTGGTAGCCCTGGCCGTATTGACCGGAGGGAGGCCCGGGAGGAGCATATCCAGACTGGCCGTATCCGGAGGGCGGGCCTTGGGGAGGAGCGTAGCCTCCGCCTCCGTAGCCCTGACCTCCGCCTTGACCGTACTGGCCTCCTCCGCCTCCTCCGTAGCCTTGACCTCCGCCGTAGCCCTGACCACCGCCTCCTCCTCCATAACCCTGACCATCACCGTGATGGCCTTGGCCGTGGTATCCTTGACCCGGGTAGTAGGACATGTCGTTGAGCTTATCGGATGGTGGGGTGATAAGGTTTCGAATGAAGTTGGAGATGAAAAAAGAAAGGGAGCGTCGCAGGGACTACCAGGAGTTAGGAATGCATCGAGGGGATGAAGAGGGCGAATGAGCTGGACAGATGCAGGAGAAGAATGGAGAGCTGCAAGGCGCCGGCGTACGTCAGACAGGAGCCACTCACCTGAGATGCGGGGTCCACCGGTGAGGCGCGCTACGAGGAAAGAGCTGTTGCCGTCTTTCCGAAAGGGCTGGATTTGGTCGCGATGATTTGAACACATTGCAGAAAGGGCGGCCTCTTTCCACTTGGACGCATCAAACTACGGTACCTCCTGCCTCCGTTGTGCGTGCCGTTGCGCAGAGGCAGGAGGTATCGCGGGGGGCCTCCAACGCTTGGCGCTGCCCCTCCCCCTCATTTCTGATGAAATAAACGCCGCATGAGGGCTTCACTCGGACGACAACGCGCCACGTCTAGACCGTTACGTACATTGACACGCTGTTTCTTGGCAAGAGATGGATGCCCCGACTGAGTTCAGGTTTCGCACCAGCTCGTCTCGCCCAGCGTCTCGCCCAGCGTCTCGCACAGCGTCTCGCAGCTCAACGTCTCGCACCAGAGCTCAAGCCCCACTGCCCCGCCGGAACGGCCCGCCGGACTTCTGTTTCGAGCTTGGAGAGAGCCCGCGGGCGTAGTTGCACGTCGTGATCAATCGGACCCTTGATTTCATACATGTGTGAATCAGACATGTAGACCTAATTTCACGCATGCGAGAGGCCGCCAAGCCGTTTGTCCAACCCGAGGCAGGTACTGACCCTCCATTGGCAACACCCGACAAACATAAACAGGAGGCCGCCGTCTGATATCTCACGCTTCTTCATTCTCTTCCACACATCTCCAAACCACCACAACAACACAAAATGTCCTTTTTCAAGAAAATCACCGCCGAGTTTGAGAACCTCGGAATCGGCGACAAAGACAAGCAGCAGCAGCAGCAGCAGCAGCAGCCTCCCCCCGAAGATGGTAAGCTTTCGAATATCCCATCTCTTCTCGACTAACCCCTCAGGTTCCCGCGGTTATGACTACCAAAGCCAGGGCCAATACTCTGCCCCTCAACCCAACTATCAACCCCCCTCCAACAAACCTCCTCTGCCTCAAGGCTGGACCGCCCAGTTCGATCAGCAGTACCAGCGCTGGTTCTATGTAGATGTCGCCACTGGTCGCTCCCAGTGGGAAGCTCCGGGTGGCTACTCGGCACCCCCCGTCCCCCCCTCCGACTCTCGTCCTCCTATGGAGTCTCACGGTTCCGATGGAAGTCGTGGCTTTGGCGGGCCTTCTCCCGGATACGGTGGCAGCTACGGTGGTACTCCCGGCTCCGGCTACGGTGGTGCTCCTGGCTACGGAGACCAGTACGGCGGTGGTGACCGTGGTTACAACAGCGGTCCCGGCTACGACCAAGGTCACGGCCAGCAAGGCTACCAGCAAGGTTACCAGCAAGGTGGCTATCAGCAAGGTGGTTACCAGCAACAGGGCTACGACCAGAGCTACCAGCAGGGCGAACGCGGCGAACACTCGGAAAAGAAGAGTAGCGACAAAAAGGGCATGCTCCTCGGAGCTGCCGGTGGTCTCGCCGTCGGTGCCATTGGTGGCGCCCTGATTGCCAACGCTCTCGACGACAGCGACGACGAGCACAAGGCCGCCCCCGCCGAGACCACCGTCGTCAACAACTACTACGGCGACGAGGCCCCTCCCCAGGACTACAACCGCGGCTACGAGGAGGATGCCCCCCCCGCTGTTCTTCCCCCCACCGACGAGGATGGCGACTCTGTTTCGTCGAGTGATCGTGAGGACGTCCAAGAAGCTCGCGAGGAGTACGAAGAGGCCCTCGCCGATTCGGATGCCAGCGCCAGCGACATTGAGGAGGCCCGTGAGGAGTATGAGGAAACGTACGAGGAGGTGTACGAGGACTGATATCCGGCAAGGCGATAGGCGATGGGCGATGGCGATTAGGCAGTTAGGCGGTTAGGCAGTTAGGACCAGTTAGGACCAGTTAGGACCAGTGTGTGCATAACTAACTTCATTCTCCAACGCGTATTTTCTCGTCTTGCGACCATCTTGGCGACTGGGTTGTATCTTGGCGAATTCGTCGGTGAGAGCAGCCCTGTTCATGAATGGTCAGTCAGCCTGCTCCTGGAACAAAAGTCTTGGCCTGCCGAGCATACTTCGCTTATCGGCACAAGGCCAAGACTGCACTCCACTTGACTGAGAGTGCATTGCCACGCTTTTTGTGGTTCTGGTGTTTGCGTTTCTATTTCTTACCGCCCGTTGGGGTCGGCAGGTCTTGGAGAGGACGGATGCATGAGGTTGACAGCCATGCGGGGTCCACTGAGGTCCTTGGCAGTGCTTGGGACTTTGAAGAGGCGTAAGTATTCATCAAGTACTCGATGCCACGGAGGCAGCCAAAAACAACTCACTCTAGCATCGAGGCCCACCACCGGCGTTGAAACGCGGAAAAGAAACGACAATCGGCACGTCGTCCCGAGATGAGGTCGCAGTGCTGACAGGAATAAGCATTTGGGCGCAAGACTAAAGCGATTCTGAACTGTATGCATGTCGGTGGAGTGGGGTAGACGATCTGACAGCCTGTTCTTTATGTGTCTGTCTGCGCAAAGCCACGGAGGTTAGTCAATATCAGAGAAGTCTTTGTCGCGTCCTGTCTGTCAGTACACTGGAGCCATACCTGGTACGTCTGTCGAATCGTGCTGCCTGTCATGAAGCCAGGTCCAACCCTCCGTCGAATCGTCCTGTCTGTCAATACACGGCATACCCAGCGCAACCCCGTCGAATCGTCCTGTCTGTCAATACACATGGAACCATACCGGGTACCAAGAAGGATATTGTATTCATAATCGTCAAAGGATACTAACCGCCAGGTCATCCCGCATCTGGGTATCTTCCGCACGCTTCCATTCATCGACCGTTCGATTCGATCGCACTCAATTCGATCCAAGCCTCAATTCGATCCAATCAATTCGATCCCTCAACTCGATCCTCAATTCGATCCTCAATTCGATCCCACGCTCGACCCCACGATCCAATCGCGCCTACTTCTCGTTGTTCTTCTCGTCCATGCAAATGCACAGCGCCGCCATCAGGGCCATGTCGACGTTGGGAGCCACGGTCAGGGCGTACGTCTGCTGCCCAAACAACAAATCGCGACCGCTGAGCACCTTGCGGTCGATGCGCGCAACGAGGGCATTGCTGGCGGCGTCGTGAATCTCGGCGGCGTAATCGACCCAATTGCCCGTCATGGTGAGCGATTCGGCCTGGCCGCTGGCCGACGTAAAGGATGCCGTGGCTTTGGATCCGAGCACTAAAAGGTCAGCGACGTCGACAGAAATAGCAGATGACTCACGCTTAAAACTGCTCTTGACCTCCATAATCTTTTGCTTCTGGGGATTCTCAATCGCAAAGGTCGTGTGGATGTGGAAGTGCTCCTTGCAAATGTCAAACAGGTGGTTGCCCGACATGTCAAAGACGGACTTGCGGCCCGAGATGGACATGACCTTGCCCTGGACCTTGAGGACGGGTTGGCCATTGGCGAGCTTGATCTCGAAGCTGTCGCCCGTCAGGGACAGCACCTTTTCGCGCAGCACCAGCGTTTCCGTCTGGCGGGCGATGAGGCTGTCAAAGACGCCAATCTGGCGGGGAGCGGGGTTGAGCTGGAAGGGGGCGGACATGGTGATAGGAGATGGAGTGAAGAGGATGGACTGAGGAGAGACGTGTCGGGGGCAGTCCCTTTAAAGCAGGTGGTGATGGACGTCACATGGCAGGAACGCTCAGGCCGAAGGAACGCTCCCGGGGCTGAAGTCAAGGGCCTCCAAGGGCCTCCAAACGGGGCCAAATGCGTAGGGCTGATCTTGATCCAATAATGGGCGCCCTCTGACGCCACAGGATAAGCATATTCGGGCAGTGGCGAGGCTGATTCGGGACGCTTGGGAGAATTCTGCCTGGTGGACAAAGACCGCCGCCGTAGCGCGACGATCCGTCGAGGAATGTGACGATGGCGAGAAAAATTGCCAGACAAAAGTCCAATTGAATTCATCCATCATCCTCCGTCGCTCCTATTGGCCAGATCGTCTAGGAGCCGGCCGGACTCCACCTGAAGCTATTCTTGGCGCACCGACAAGGTGTTTGAGGCCTGGAATGAAGACAGAGAGGCCAAAGATCAAACAGTCGGACTAACGTCCGACATCGAAACGGCTTCAGTCCGAGGAGACTTCAATAGGGTCAGGTCAGGTTCAAGTGCACGCCACGGACCAGCCACAAATGGCAGCAATGAGTGTATAAACATCGATCCAAATAACATCTAAATCTATCCTTGGTCTATGAATACAAAAAACAATCCAATACGGCGATCGTTTACAGAGCAAGGACGGCAACCATGGCGGCAACGGCAGCAAAGGAAAAGGCCTTTACGGTCGAAGATCCAGAGGTGACTTGGCTGGGGGTAGAGGCCGAGTCGGAGGTGGAGCTGGTCTGGGAGGCAGAGTCCGAGTTGGAGCCCGAGCTGGAGCCAGAGTTGGAGCCGGAGTCAGAGCTGGAGTCGGAACCAGAGTCGGAACCAGTAGGAGTAGCAGTAGAATCGCCAGTAGCAGTGCCAGTAGGCTTGGTGGCGCTGGTACCCGTCGCGGTAGCATCGGTCTCGGTCTCCGTCTCAGTCTCAGTGGAATCCTTGGTTCCGGTCGCCTCGCTGGTCTTGGTCTTGGTGTGCGTGGCCTTGGAAGTGGTCGTCTCGTCCTCGGCAGGGCAAGAGAGATCCCAGCGGGGAGTCGTCGACAGGTTATCGGTAATGGCAAACTTCATCTTGTTGTCGGGGTTGGAGTCGCGGAGAGTGTACCAGAAAGTGGGAACCTGGTTGAAGAGTCGCTTGCAACCAACGTCCTGCCAGTACTGCTTGGCGTTGGCGACGCTGGGGTGACCCTCGTCCCAGTCGGGTCCGGTGTAGGGCCAGCCGGTCTCGGTGACCCAGACGGGCTTACCTCCGACGGCGGCAATGGTGGCATCGTAGGCCTTGTCGAACAGCTTGCCGGCGTTGTCAATGTCGTTTCCCTTTCCGTTCTCGTAGTAGGGGTACTCGTCGACGCCAACCCAGTCGACGGCGTCGAGGACGGCCTTGTTGGTCGAGTTGGGCCAGACGTCCCAGGTGTCGACGTGACCCAGAGGGACGTCGGCCAGGGCCGTGTTGGCAAAGGCCTTCTTGAAGTCCTTGATAAATCCGACGAGGACGTCGGGATCGGCACCGACGCCGCCCTTGTTCTTCACACCGGCGACCGAGTTGCGGTACAGATCCTCGGAACCGATGGAGATGCCAATCACCAGGTCGGTAAAGGAGCTGCCAAACTTGGAGACGGCCGCCTTGAGAGCGGTAATCTCCTTGTCGATGGTGTCGGTGCCCGAGGCCCAGACGCCGAGCAGGATCGAAGTGTCGGTCTCAATGGCCGCCTCGAAAGCCTCGATGGGGTCGGTCTCGGAGTAGGCCTGGATGTTGGTGTACAAACGAACGGCATTGAAGTCGCCGGGGGCGTTCTTCAGGTTCTGAGCCGTCTCGAACTCGGCCTTGAAGTCGGCCTTGAACTTGGCAGATCGGTCGGCGAGGGTGGCGCCCGAGTTGAAGCCCAGGTAGTTCTTGGCCGACGCGCCGGCAATGAGGCCGGCGGCGGCGATGGAGGAGGAAACACGCATGATAAAGAGTGATAAGAATGGACCGTAAAGAGTGACTAGAAGGATGATCAAAAAAGACAGTAGAGAGCGACGGTGAGGGATGAAGAAGGTTGAGTATGAATATCCAGCAGGTAAGGGGGATTGGGATCAAGCCGGCATCACGTGCAGCCAGGTTTCGGATTCTTGGCAGGGGAAACCAACCCAAAATCAGTCCAAGTGGGGCCACAATGATTGGGATTGGCCCTGGATCCGCCAGGAATAGAACGGCGGTTGTCGATGTCGTCTCGTATTTAGTGCACTAACCCAATTCAGGTGTTTAATTTGCCTCGGAGTAAACATGGAATGTTTTCTAGGAGTCGTCTACGGAGTACGCAGTTTGTCCTCAGAGTCTTTGTTGTCGTCGTGTTGCTCCCCGCATGCCTGTAAAAGGTTGGATGACGCCGTGGCCCATCAAAAACCCATCACGACCCATCAAAGAGGCCGTGATCCGAACCTTTATCGACAACTCTCCTCCACCTCCGAAATAGCCGATTTGCAAAGGACCTGCCAACAAAGCATGCAACGTACCACATCCAATCGCCAGCACAAACAGAACCTTGTTGCTGAGATTACCTACAACTCCACCGAAACGTGGACCATTGAAGAAACAAACATCTCGTATTGATCACAACACCGTGCATCGCGTTTTGACTATAAGTGGGGGTCTCTTTCGCAGGCATTCGCTTGTCACGGCTGAGGGGTGTCAAGCGTTGTCATTGGAGCTGCAGTGACGACTCAGACAATGCACTTCCTGCAGTCACGACTCTTCCATACAATCACCCAGCCTTGTGCTGGATTGAACGACCACATTCTCCATGGTGGCTGACACTCAACCCCTCTCCTCTGCAGCATAAATCTCCTCGTCGTTAATCTTATATCCGGCCGACTTTCGAGCAGGCACATTCTTCTGAAACTACTCCAGTTAGCACATCACGCAAAACCACAAGGACGACTCACCATAAAATCCAACTCTCCAAAGGTCCTGTCCTTTGTCTCAAACATCCGAAAGTATCCCCAAATCAGCGTCAGGGTCGCTAGAACCGCCCAGAAAAAGGCCTGTCCATTAGCAGCGTTTCCAGTGGCCTTGGACGTTACTCACCGTCTTGCCCTTGGCGTTCCAGGCCCCGGGAGAAATCAGCTTGGGTTGGATCAAGCCGCCGCAGATGATGTTTCCCACGTAGTAAGTCGATCGTGCCAGCACCACCGTCTGCGTTCGCAGCCTCGTCGAGCCAATCTCGGCCACCAGCGTGTAGATGATGGGCCCGACGGACATGGAGTATGCCCCCAGCCATACGATGCACAGCAGCGACTGCGCCCAGGCCAGCGGTTTCGTCTGTGTCGGCAGCGACAGGAAGCCGATGATCCACAGAATCACCACCAGGAAAGCGAAGCCGCTCAGCCAGATGGTGCGTCGACCCCAGCGCGCAATATACAGCCATGACACAATGGTGCCCACAAAGGCGATGCCGGTGCCGCCCAGCGAGATGCCGTACGACGCGCTCGCGCTGATGCCCGTCTGCTGGAAAAAGAAGGAACCGCTGTAGCACAGCGCGCCTCCGTTTGTGATTTGCGACAGGAAGCCCATGCAGGCAATCTCGGTGCGGCGGCGATTCGTCCCCCGAAAGGCGTCCCAGTACGTCACGCCGGCACGTTCCTCAATCTCGAGCTTGTTGGTGTGCACCATCATGGCAATGGTGGCGTCGACGTCGACGTTGTGCTCGGGCTCCGACAGCCGCTGCAGCGACTTCTTGGCCTGGTCGAGCTGGTTCGTCCGGACCAGGTGCCACGGCGACTCGGGAGCCATCCAGGCGGCGATGAACAACGGGACGGGCCACACCCACTGGATGGCAAAGGGCACCTTGTAGCTCCACTTTGTCGGGTTGTCGACGAGGCCCTTGAGCACGCCGGCCGAGATGAACTGGCCGATGCACCAGCACAGGTTGACATAGGCCGTCAGGTATCCGCGGATAGCCAGGGGCGTCACCTCGGCGGCGTAGGCCGGGCCCGTGGTGGCAAAGACGCCCCAGGGGATGTTGCAGAGGAAGTAGCCGGCGAGCAGGACCTCGATGTTGGGGGCGAAGAAGACGATAAAGACAAACGCCGCCAGCCACACGAGAAAGACCATGACCACCTTGCGGTGACCCCAGCGGGACGTGGCCCAGCCGTTGAGCATGGCGCCAATGATGTTGGCCAAGGCGCCGAGGCAGTTGAAGCGCTGCTGCCAGTTGGCCGAGATTTGGTAGCCGTTCTCGTCGTCGAGAAAGGCTCCGTACTTTTTGCGGAAGCTGGGGTAGCCGTAAAAGGAGCTGAGGAGGGTGACGTCGTAGCCTTCCATGATGACGGTTGTAGAGATGACTGACTGGTTAGACGGTGGATAGGGCTGGAGGCGGAGACTCACGGATAGACCACAGGGCAGCGCGCTTGTAGGTTCGAATGCCCTGAATGAACCCGTAGCTGTGTTCCTGGGCGGTGGCGTCTAGGGCGGCATTCGCCAACACCTTGTCGTGGAGGTCGACATTCTTCAGGTGGTCGAGACCGCCGTCGGAGTTTTCGACCTGGCTGATGGGATTCTTTTCGGCCATGATGAGTTTGCACGATGGTCTCTCTTCTGTCACATTGGAGGAACAGCGAGTTTATAACATCTTCCTGACAGCTAGGAACGACGGGCCGAAGGATAAGGTAGGTCGTCGAGATTGGTGGAACTTCGAGGAGCTGGGGTAGCGGGGAATCCGGGGTAAGTTCCTTGTCGGCAGTCAAAACTCCACATCGAATGAGTGCACTTACACGACGTTTAGGCTATTTGCCATCGACTGTCAAAGTCCCAGAGCCTCGGTACCCCTTGTAGAGTCTAGACGTCGACATGATGGGCTAGTCGACTTGGATTCTGCCTATTCACGGCATCCGGGCGACGTCGCCGACGGTAGAATGGATGAGTAGGGTCAGATGGATGGTTGATTGAGAGTGTGTAGGAGGAAGAATTTGCTCTGGACCGCCCACCCGAACACTTTATCCTGCCGCCTTCCCCAAGAATCTGCCATCTAGACCGCCCACCGGTTCATCCTTCCCTGCACCTGCCCATTCCCCCGCCTGACCCCGCATCTCCCAACAACCGGCAGGAGCGCCTCTCTACAGACCACCAGGAGATACAACAGACTGTAGACGACTCTTGATGCCAATTAGACATTAGACAAAGACCTACACAAGCATACCGAAAAGCACAACAATCCAAGATGCACCAACTGGGGTCATCATCCCAGCAGCTCCAGAAGACGTCGCAGTCGCAGTAGCAGTCCCAGTAGCAGTTTCAGTAACAGTACCCGAAGCACTACCCGAAGCAGACTCTGTGACCGTCGTGCCGTTTCCAGCAGTACCACCAAATACGGCCTTGGGAGTAACGCTCTTGTCCGTGTTTGAAGCAGCCTTTTGGTACGCTTCCAGAGTGTCGGAGCCCTGGTTTATGACGCCAACCATGCCGGCCTGACAGTGACCCTCGATGGCGCAGTAGAAGAAGATGGGATCGGTGTTGTTGGCGGTGATGGAAAAGACCGACTGGGATGATTAGCAGCGAACAGACGCCGATTGACCACTTACATTCTTGCCCGAGGGCAGCTCTCCGGAATAGAACCCCCCGCTGGCGGCCGGCGTACACGGGTTCTTAAAGTCACTAGCGACAACGGTGTGCATGGAATCAAAGTGAAACTCGACAACGTCCCCTTTGGCGGGCGTGATGCTGTCGGGAGTGTACGTGAGTCCTCCCTTGCCGACTTGGACGGTAAAGGTTTTTGCAGATGCCTGGACGGCCAGGGCCAAGAGAGCGGCGTTGATGAAATGCATGTCGAATTGGTTGTCCTGACATTGAACCCTCTGAAGATGTCGCCCATTTATATCTCCAAATCATCGTCGGAGACGGACGATGGCTGTTGTCGTAATTGCCCGTCACTCCGCCCCTTTGACCTCGTATCGCCATCAAGCTCTGCAGCCACAGCTCGACGCTGACATCACGACAGCCTCGAAGCTGCTACCCTTGACCCAATTGAGAGCTCTAGTTGAAGTCGGCCGCCGCAAGTTTTGTTCATTGTCGCTGGCGGCGGGAGATGACGAGTGCTGACTGAAGCGGGCCGAGTTGGTCGGGGTCATCAACCGGGCCGCTCGGCACATCTAGCGTGACCGTTACTAGGGTTGGTATTTGAGATAACCCAGTCCAATTGCCATCTTCACTCAAGACGGCAATAAGTAATGGTTGAATTGGAATCAAAGTGGCATGATTAAATGGTACAGGATTGCTCGTCGATCAAGACTCAAGCCTTGGACGATGGCCTTCCCGCTCGGCTTGTTTGGGTAAAGACTGCGCAAGCCCATCGGTATCTCAGTTCGGCGCTCCTCGCTCAGGCGTTGCCTGTGTTCCTAGTCAGCCACTTCTCATCTGAGCCGTTCTGGCTCCTTCAGCCGGTCGATTTCCGACCTCACCGCAACAAGCTCCTCCGTTGAGCCTCCTCCCTTGAACATTGTTTCCACATTGGGCCCTGGTGGCTCCAACTGATTGCCATGTCTTGGTTAATTTGCGATTTGGGAGCCGTATTCCTGCGACTAAACTTGGTAAGGGGAGTGGCTAATCTCCAGTTAGCAATGGGTTCAAGATAATCGTTCAATTGAGTCGTACCCTTCGCCAGCTGTTAGGGTCTCGTCGTCGTCAATGGTCGGAGTCGGGGTCTCTTGTCAGTGACGGAGGTCGAACGCTTCAGATATTCGTAGTGACATCTTCTCGGCCTTCTCGTCCATGAGGAATTCGAATTTGAACTTGCTCAGCTGGGGCTGCTTTTGCTGGAAACAGACAAGTGAGTTGTCATCGGGACTCTCGTTTTAAGGCGGACCGAATCTTGTCGGCAAGGTGTGCGCATCGGTTGCGTTGGAGCTCCGTCTCAACAACGCCGACGATAAGGGCCCAGTGCGGTGTAGTTGGTCAACGAAGAGGGTCGTGGCGGTGCGGAAACTCTGGTCCGCTGGGATCGTACAATTTCCGAAAGCGAGGTCTGTACGAATATAATTGTCTCTGACTCTCCACGGGGCGAACGGGTTTGCATGGTCCGCGAGGTTGCCACACAACACGGAGTTGACCACACGTGGCGGTCGCGGCCGTGGGAGTGTAGACGCTGAAGATGGTGATATTTGGTGTACCGGGTGATGTGGGATTCGTCTTGCGTGCCGCTTGATTTCGTTATTGGTGCCAAGTGTTGAAAAATTGTGAAATTGTGAGTTTGTGGGCAAGAATTGACTTGAAAGAAACCCTAACTCAGTATCACTTCGGAATTGCCGTGGCTGCCTGTATCCCGGATCGCTGGCATCGAACCGGGGAAGTCGCGCCTCTTGGTGTCGTCCATTGGGCAAGTTCCCCTCCCAATGCGGTAGGTCCGCCTTCCTCCGCCGCGAAACCGGCAACCCCCTTAGATTGCACGTCAAGACGGGAAGGTCCTACTGCCTCTCAGGCAGATACCTGACGCCTCAAACAGTAATACCTCGTCTCCTAGGCCGATACCTTATGTGCCAATCAAATTGCCTGAATCTATCCGCCCAGCCAGGCACCATCCCCTCCACCGGTTTCATACGCTTCGCCGGCTGGAATCCCAGCTGATAAATGGGCGAGGGTATTCGTAGAACCGGCGATCCTCCAGCATCAACCGCTAGTACTCAAGCGAATTGACAGCTCGACGTTACATCGGCACCGACTATTCAACGCCGGCATTCAGCTGAACACTTCAACGCCAACCATTCTCCTTTGGTCCTAAAAACGAATCTACTCATGCATCTTGATGCTTCAACCCCGGAAGCCCCATTCGTCTGACCACCATTTCAACCTCGAGCTGACGTTGAAATTCTGGATGCGGACTAGCCGGGGGGTGAGGCCAATCGAGCGGCATACCTCCACGGTTTCGTTCAGCTCCGTCGTCATGAGGCTTGCAACGGCCTGTCAGATAGGGTGGCGTGATTGAAGGTCCTCGATTAATGAGGTCTAGCAGCCGTTGACCTCAGCCGCCTTTTAGTGCCGTAGCGCGGGGGAGCTGGTGTCGCACTTGAATATAGGGGGGTCTTTCGCAACTGCGAGAGACATTTGGCCGCTCCCAGTTCTCAAGACAACGCGACAATGACCGCCCAGCTGCTGCCCGAAAAGCAAACGGAAAAGCCCGTCTCGATACGAGGCAGTCTGGCGCCGACCATCAGACTCCCCAACGCCCCGACGACTGTGAATGGCTGGAAGCTGCGCGTCGGGCGTCTGCTCGAGGGCCCCGTCGACGACGACGCGAGGAGAGACCTCCGGCTGCTCCTGGACGAGAAACTGACGGCCGGGTTGGTTGAGGACGACGGAAAGGATTTGGCGAAGCTCTTTGGGGCCAAGGAGGATGGCACGAGGGACGCCTTTGACGCCGCGTTTAGCGAGCTTGTTTTCAAGGCCATTGACGAGGGGAAACTGGAATTCATCGTCATGTTCATCAAGAGCGCGGACTTTCAGCCGGATCACAAGTCGGGCGTGGCGCAAATCACGGCTCTGCACAAGGCCGTCGAGATGCACGACCAGGACGTCGCCACCAAGATTTTGCGAAAAGACCCCGGCGTCGTCGACGAGTGCGACAAGTACGGCCAGACCGCTCTCCATTACGCGGCCAAAGAGGCCGACGGCGACATGATTGCTCTTCTCTTGGAGAACCGCGCCAAGGTGGACGCCTTTGACAGCCAGCACATCACGCCGCTGCATGTGGTATCGGGCATCGACAAGTGGCCGACCGACGTCGACAGAGCGCACCTCACGAAAATGCTGCTGGATAACGGCGCCGAGGTCA
Source organism: Thelonectria blattea (assembly GCA_024115155.1). NCBI lineage: Eukaryota > Fungi > Ascomycota > Sordariomycetes > Hypocreales > Nectriaceae > Thelonectria > Thelonectria blattea. Next base: position 21,263 of record JAMQMW010000201.1, read on the forward strand.
ACACCAGAGACATCTTCGGTACGTCCGCGACCCTGCAGTCATCGCCCCTAACAGTATAGGCGAGAGCCCGCTGCACGACGCGGCCCGGGGCCAAGACGCACCCGTCATGAAGGTCCTCCTGCAACACGGCGCCGACGCCGAGGGCCGCAACTTCAAGGGCCAGACGCCGCGCGACCTGCTCCCGCGGAGCGTGGCCCCCTGGATCCTCGAGCTTCTCACCCGACCGACGAGGAAATGGAGCGCCGAGAGCCGCCTGGCCATCCCGACGACGCCGCCGCGGTGCTGGAATCGCGTGTCGAGCGATGCGTCGAGCACGGGGGGGGACGAGGAGCCGACGAGTATCTGCCACAACTTCTTTGCCACGGTGCACTTTTTCTATCGCGTGCGTGCTTACTCGTTTAGTCGATCCGTGTCGATACACGCGCTGTTGCACGACGAAGGGGGAGAGATGGAGCGGTTGGAGGACGAGTTTGTCGATCTCGTCGGGGAGAGGTTCGATGACGGCGATATTCGGCAGAATATCTGGAAATGGGTTCATCTGCCGGCGAACCAGGTACGTCCCTCTCCGCTGCAAGGATGCTTACCAACGTGATAGATGTCTTGGGTTACGGTTTGTCTGCTGTCCCTTTGAAAGCTCGTCTAACACGCAAAGGATCTGGTCTGGCGCCTCACCGACGACGGCAGCTCCGACGAGCAACCAGTCGCAAGAAAGGAAGCCTGGAAATTCCTCGAGAGAAACGTCACTCAGCGAAGAGGGGTCAAGCCCGGGACGTATACGCGAGTTCCTCATGTGAGTAGCCCCCGTACTTGCAACGCCGCTGACAAGTCAGGCCGGCGACAAGGTCAAGCGAACAAGCGACAAGTCGGAAACGGACAAGCAACCGTCAAAAGCTGTAAGAACACCACCGACCAGCCGACAAGAGACTAACCCCCCAGGGACCGACGACGGGCGACGCGATCCGCCTCTACCGGCGCGAGAGCTGGCGAAACACGACGACGTTCCCGGCGGACCACAAGTTCTCCCTCGTGGTGCCGTACATTGACTTTGAGACGGAGCAGTACCTCGAGCGCCGCACCGTTCAGACCCTCGGTTTCCGGGAAAAGTGCGAGCTGGAGGACCGGTCGCTGCCGTACAACGGGCTTTACGGGCTGGATCGGCCGCGCACGCTGGACGAGTCGTACTACGACATGATTCCCGAGGGCGATCTGAGGCTGCGGGATAGGGACCAGGTGGTGTTCAAGTGGTTCAAGCACGTTCTGGCAAATGACACGCTGCACGAGGACAATTACGGTACGTTTCGTGGCCCTTGACGGCTAAGCTAATGGCGTAGAGGAGAAATGGCTCGAGACCGTGGCGCTGCCGTCGGCCGTGACGCTGCCGATGGCCAACACGAAAGACCCAGTCAAGTTCAGACCGGACGAGGGCGTGAGCCAAGAGGCCAGAGACACCGTCATGGCGAGTCGGCAGGCGAGGCTGCTCATGGTGCATCAACTGTGGCTGTGGAAGCTCGACAGAGGTGAGTCCAGCACCCCCTTTCCAAACCAGTCTGACCGTCAGATACCGTCATCACGACGTTCCCGGACCGGTACCACCAGGGCGTCGAGGACACGCTCGTGGAGACGATTCGCCAGGGAGGCATCGACTCGTACACCAAGCCGGAGCAGCTGATTGAAAACATCCTCTTCGAGTGCGTCACGTTTCTGGAAGAGTTCCAGGACGCCGGGCTGGGCATCAACGTGCTGGACATTTTCGAGAGTTCCATCGCCAAGAGGGTCAGACACCAACCGCCTTGCCAGAGCACCACTAACATTTACAGTCCCACGAAGAAGCCATGCGATACACCGTCTTCCGCGACTCCCTCGACCAGGGCAAGCGCGCGCTCCCCGAGCAGGTGCGCGTCGACATTCGACTGATCCACGAGATCAAGGACATTCGCGACGAGCTCAACCTGCTGCTCCGCGTCTTCGAGACCCAGCTGGCCGTTGTGAAGCAGTTTGCCGACGTCTTTTGGTCGGGGGACAAGCGCGTGGTGAAAAAGGGGAGGGCCTTTATCGACGACTGCGGCGTGCAGCGGTTGATTGACCGGACGAGGGAGTTGGATGAGCGGGCGAAGCGGGCGTTGGAAGATGTGAGTCCTTGATCAAATGAGTGAGTTGCGCTGACTGTGTAGATCGACACGCTCGTGCAAATGAAGCAGGCCCAGAGTTCGCTGGAAGAGGCCGCCACCGCCGGACGACTCAACAACTACATCTTCCTCTTCACGCTGGTCACCATCGTCTTCGTAAGTCCTCCGTCCCCTGTGGAATCTCTCTGACCGTCAGACCCCCCTCTCCTTCATGACCAGCTTGTTCACCGTCCCGTTCGCCTCGTTCCCGCAAAACACCCAAGGCGAGATCCGCGTCGAGCCCAACTGGATCACGCGCCATCTCGGTGAGTCTCTAGCCCGTCCAACGAACCGTCTAACGACTCAGTGTACGGCGAAATCGGCAGCCTCGGAGGCATCCTGCTCATCGGGGCGGGCATGTGGGCGTACCGCGAGTTCTTCCAGTGGTTGTGGAAAAAGTACCCCCCGAGTCCGGAGCCGGCCGTCGACGAGGACAAGCACCGGCACTTGTTTTCGCTGGCCGAGCTGGTAAAGTCTCGCACCCAGAGGCGACGATTCGAGGCGGATGAGAGGTCTCTTGTTTGATGCCAGAACTCTCAGCATACAATACGCTGTCCAGAGCAATCTATTATCTATACGTCCTGAATATGTCTTCCCAACTCGGCGAATCCTCCCATTTCCTCTCCCGTCAGACTCCAATCCGCATTGTTATACATTGAAAAGTATGCCTTGTAGTACTCGTCCGGCGACACGTCCGCCATGGACACGTCCTGGTACAGGTTTTCGCGATTGTCCGACGGAGGGATCCAAATGGTGGCGAAATTGTCCCACAGGTCCGGCTCGAGCATCTCCGGGTTGGGCGTTTCCGTCACCGAGTCCATGCTGATGGCTTCGACGTTTTTGGGCGTCGACTCGGTGATGCCGTTGGCCAGGTTCTGGGCCGCCAGGGGATCGCCCGAGATGGGCGAGTTGTTCATGGCTTGCAGGGATTGGATCTTGTTGGACATGGCCTTGCAGATGCTCTTGAGGTCCTGGATGCGCTGGGTGGCGTGTTTGCTGCCGTGGTCGGCGAGGTACTGCATCGTTTCGAGGGCGTCTTGCAGGCCGGGCGACGGGCCGAACCGCTGGCCTTCGTCGCAGGTCGAGTCCAGGATGGCCACGAGGATCATGATGAAGGAGGAGGAGCACACGGCGTCAAAGTCGAAGAAGCCGTGGATTGCGAGAATGTGTCGGTCACGGAGGGAGCACACCACTTTGAGCAACCGCCGGGCGGCTTCGGAACAGGTCCTGGAGAGTCGTCCCAGGGGCGACGTGTTGAGGCTCGCACCGCTGGGTCCGGCGCCGCTCAGCACCGACTTGGCGACGTGGAGCATAATCGGACGGAGAGTAAGGAGGGTGGCCTATCCGTTAGACAATCTAGTAGACAAATCACTAGTCAAGGACATACCTGATACAGCATCAAATGCAGCGACCCCGTCGTCCTCAGACAAAGATCGCGCCCCATGCCTTGAAAGTCCTTTGCCGTGTCGGATGGGATTTCCTGCGAGATTTCGTACAGCGACTTGACGATTTCCTGCACCTTTGGCACGAAAATGTCCTCGGTGTGTGGCTCCGGGTCGTAGAGCACGGAGAGGATGCGCCCCGTCACGCGGGCAATCTTGATGTTGATGCAGAGCGGGCCGGCCGGAGCAAAGCCGGGCGAGTTGGTCGGCAGCTCCACGTCAATGGACTCGTCGCGGATGCCAGACGGGTTGCCGGTTGCCGCGGCGAGACGCCGTTCCTGCATGTAGACGGTCCACCACAGACGGTTCAGGTGCACCCTCTCCGACTTCATCAGGTGCTTGGTCCCTGAAGTCTGGTGGTACTTGTGCGTGATGGACAGGCGGAGTGCGGTGCTGATCTGTTTTGGTCAGCGGGCTCTCATCCTCTATGGTGTCCCGTTCCAGGGAACTCGGAAGGCACCGCGCCAAAAGGGCTCGACAAACGAGGATAACTCACATATAAATACGCCTCTTCCCTGCGATGAGAGTTTTGCATATAAATCGAAAGCAGCGCGTACACTTCCACCCCAAGAGTCCCGTACGAGTACAGCTCGCTCAGCGTCGGAATGTGCTTGTGCACGTACTCAAACAGCTCGACCTGCGAAAAGCCCGAACCCTCGGGCTTGGCGTCAAACTGACACCCAATGGCGAGCAGAATCATCATCTCATAACACCACGGCGTCTTAAGCTGCGTGGTTTCGTCCTTGTTGGCGTAAAAGACCCATAGTCGATCTGAAAAATCCCGGGCGTCGACGTGGTGTTGCGTGTGTCCCATGTAAAACATGGCCACCTCGAGAAGCCGCTGGGCCTCCTGGTGCGAGGGTAACCTGGGAAAGTTCTTGCTGGAGATGGACATGCCCGACTCGTTAAAGGTTGTGTCTTTTGGGTGCTCCGGGGACTTGGAGTTCTTGTCACCGTCGCAGGGAGACAACAGATCCTGGACTCTTGAGGAAAAGATGCGACTGGAGCTCATGGAGGCGTCGACGGGGATGGCTAACACGTTAGACGGATTAGACGGAACAACCTTGGAAAGACATACTCGAAGCCGGTGACGTATGAGGCACATGCGGAGCAGAGAAACTAGGTGAAGGACGAGGCAAGATGGGAGACCTTGGAGGCGTGTCCCGGCCAGGGTCGGTCTGTGGGGAAAGCTGCAGTTGTGGCAGAGGGGCAGTGGCTGGAACATCTGACTTGTTAGTGAGAATAAGAACGTGAGTAGACGCGTACCTTGAACCAAGAGCTTGTCGACTCTCTCGTATTGCGCTAGACGGCCTTCGAGTTCCTCGACGCGGCTGTGGGGTTAGCTACGAATCGACCAGAAGAAGAGACTTACTTGGCCAGGAATACCCTCTTCGGACATTGCCCTCGAATTATGCAGTCCAGCCCGCGCTTCACGCAGTACTGGCAAGGACTGGTGCCCGAGCACCTCACCTTTTTCTTGCGACAAGTGAGACATCTAAAGAGTCAGATCATTACTAGCCAGAACCCTTAGGACTTACGCCGACGACGCCTTTCGAACGTCCTTTCTTCCGATAGCTGACAAGCGAGGGCGGTCCAATCCGGGAGCCATGATGATGTTCGATGGAAGTGAGTTGAATAAAGTCGGGAGGCGATCCGAGAAGTAATGGAGGAGTTCGGACAGAGTGGCCGAGATAACGCAACGATCACGTGGTGACTAAGACTAATTCGGGCCGTTCAGCCGAGGTCGGATAGTAAAGGCATTAAGCGGTTAACTACGCTCGGATTTCATCATGGACGCCGCCATTCTCAATCTGTGTCGCGCCTCCATCAAGAGCTCCCATTTTGTTGTGGAAAGGGCCTCGTCCACCACGCTCAAGAGGCCGATAATCTTGTTGCGGTTTCCCACCACTCCTGCTTGGTTTTGGTGAAGGTGGAACGCCTTGATCGAGTTGATTGTCGGGGGAATCATGATTTGCAGGTACGTTTTAAGGTCTTCGTGTCGGTCGTGCTTTTGATCGAGGCTGGGGTCCGTCTGGGGTCGGTCGGGGTACTGCAGGTTCTCGGGGAACGGCTCCAGGCTTCCGTCTTGCACGAAACCGTACGCCCAGAGGACCAGCGAGGCGTAGTACAGGGCCCAGGCTCGGTTCAAGAGGTTGTCGTTGCCCGCGTCGTAGGTCGGGTACGGGGGCGGGTTAAAGTCTCCGATTACGGGGTCTTCTTGGAGGAGGATGAGCTTGACCAGCTGGAGAGCGTGGTAGACGCCGCCAATGGCCCCGGGGGAGGCCACCCATTCTTTAATCTTGGCTTCGGTCCGTCTCCAGTCGACAGACGTCACGGTGCGTCCGAGAATCTGCGGCACGCCGGCAAAGATGCACAGCTCGGGCATGCTGATGTAGACTGTAATGTGTCCGAGGTGGTACAGGACGGTTCCGAGGGTCTGGAACGCGTCCCCGTCATCGCTGCCGCCCCTGCTGCTGAGACCGAGCCGCTGCCAGTCGAACGCGGCGTGCCGGACGTGCGCGATGCCGTCGTCGTAGTCCTTCTTCCACCAGTCAAACGCCCTGAGCAGCTTCGGTCGCCACCTCTCCTGCACCCCGGGTATGGTGTCGGTGCCGAGCGTCGATCTGTCCAAATCCCGCTGGTGCATCTGCCACGTCACCGACAGCAGCGCGGCAAGCAGGGCAATCCTCCCAAACGGACTCGTCCGCACCTTTTGGCCGTTGAGCGTCTTCTGCAGCCCGTCGAGAAAGGTAACCGGCGTGACCCCGTTGGCGTGCAGGCTCGATTCGACGCATCCGATCTCGGAGGGCGAGTCCGACGACCACAGGGTGTTGTCGCAGGGCAGGGGGAGCTTGATCTCGTGGATGACGAGCGTCGGCGTGTGTCCAAACAGGGCGGCGTGCGTGGCGTCGATGATGAAGGCGCCAAAGGCGGCCCGGCGCGTGGCCTCTTGGGCGATCCAGTGATCCCACCACTTTTCGGGCGACGAGGGGTCGAATTCTCGCGAGACCGACGGCAGTTTAGGGCCGAGTCTCGGGCTCATCAACGGACTCGGCACCCGGGATGCGTACGACGACTGCTTCCCGGTGAGGGCGCTTCCGCGGCGCATCAGGGACAGCGTCGTGGGAAAGTAAATGTGCGCGCGCTCGTGCAGGACCCGGGTCGCGTTGAGCTTCTCGTACACCTCCAATATCAAGAGCGTCTGAATCACCCACAGCTTGGCCGGCGGGTGCGAATCGGCGTGCATAAAAACCTGCCAGCGGAGGTTCCACGACACAAAGGTGGTGAATTTTGATATTTTGTCGGCCATGTCGGACGGCCCGGTCCTCTTCTCCAGCATGGACGCGCCCATGATCAAGACGGCCAGCAGGAGAAAGTCGTGGGCCGTCTCCGGGACGAACGTCGGTCGGTGCAGGATCGGCAGCTGGTCGTGAAAGTTTTCCCAGTACGAGCTCATATATCTCTGCACGTTGGCCAGGCTCAGCACGTGCGAGTCGGAGTCGCTGTCGGTGCCGAAAATCTCATTCTTCATGTCCGTGGCCGATCTCGTTCCCTGCGAGCCAATCTCGTTGAACCGCTGCATCATGTACTGGATGAGGGACTGGCGTTTGTGCTCCGACATGCCGGCCTTGCCCAGCTGAGACAGGTCGACCACCGGGGCCATGGGAATGGTTTCCGACTGAAACCAGAGATTCGGTTCCATAAAGGTCCCTCCCATCATGGGCTGCGTGTACTCGGGACAGAGCTGGCCAAAGTTGTTGGAATAGCCGCCCATGCCCACGCTCGGGGCCAGCGAGTATCCCGAGTTGATTCCCTGGCCGTTGAACAGCCAAGAGGTGAATTCGTCGGTGCTCGAAGGGGATACGCCAAAAGGCTGGTCTTCGAGCAAATCATTGGTCGGCTGCAGGACGAAATTCCGCCGCTCCGGTCTCGGGATCCCGGGGCTCGGCATAATCGACATTTCTGCGTTTGGATGGAAGGGGACATTCAGCGGTTTCTGCGATATCGACGACTCTCTGCTCCTCTCCCTCTCGGGTTCCGGCTCCGCGGGTTCCGGTTCCGGCTCTGGTTCGGGTTGTTCATTCTTGTTGGCCGGCGTCTCTCGAGCCTCGTCCTGGGTGTCACTCCAGGCAGATCCATCTTCGCTGAAAGAATACCGCGGACGTCTCGGTACTTTTGTGAATTCCCGCTGAGAACTGCTGGGGCGCTGAGACAGACGGCCATTTCCGTACTGCTGTATTTGGCGTTCATGTCTTAGTTTGTGGCGGGCATAGAGGTCTTTTCTCACAAAGGAGAATGAGCAGCCGGGATAGTCACAGTAGTAGATTTCTTTGGGGGAGTCTAGACAGACGGTTAGACAGAGCCGATCCGAGAACGCGTCAACTCACGATTTAATTGATGGCGTTGTAAGTGCTCGGCCCGAGAATAGGTTCTCCCGCATCCCTCGTGGGTGCACTGGAACTCCTTGCACGACGCCTTGCGGCGTTTATGAGTTTGACGGGGTGGCGATGAGGCCATCGTGAGCGATGAGAATGAGAGGAAAGGAGTCAACCGTGGCGATGGCAACGGCACGACGAGGAGGGTCGTGTGGACGGAATGATGTTTTTCCAAGGAGAGGTCGGGGAAGAAGGAGCAGGGTCAGCTGACCAGTAATGGACAGTTCGTGCCGTGTCGTGCTATTCCCCGCGCTCCCCACTTTCCCCAACGTGCGGGGAGTGTAGGGTAGATTGGAGTTACCTCGGCAGTCTCTTAGACACCTGGCAGACCAGTTACCTCTTCAGGACTTCAGCGTCTGCCGTCCTCAATGAGGCATCGCGGATGGTCCGGATACCTAGCATGTATCAGGTGTGTGAACGCGTGCGGCTCTCTTTCCTCGCTTGGACACGACGGTAACATTGACCAAAACGTCTAGCACACCTCGCCTCGCCTCGCATGAGTCGTGACTCGGCGGCATTTCGCAACGCACCACGATCGGCGTTCTGGTAGTGGGTTCGAATACAGGGGATCTGAGCGTCGATATTGACTGACAAAGGCCACGCAGGTCCACTCGAAGAAGTGGTGAGAATGCGATGTAACGTCGAGCCATCGAACCACGAGCTGACGAATTTTTAGCATTCACAACTCGGCGATTATCGACGCACGCAATCTATCGGAGGAAGAAAACTTCCTTGATCCCCCTGAAGATCTGCAAACATGTGCCTGTTACACCAGCTCGCCGGCGCGGTGGACCCGTCATCCAGGAGATTCTTCCCAGAACGGCATGCAGTGCCGGTCGCCCAACCCTTAGCGCAGCTACACAAAGCTTGGCCGACGACTCGAGGCGAAGCAGCGATCAAACAAGAAGGGATGTGCCGTTGTCAGTGTCAAGTTTGTCAAGCATCCTGGGCCGGCTCCTCTCCGGTAGATGCCCAATTGAAGATCGCAGGGGATGTCGGGCAGACCCCCCAAAAGACCGAGTGGATGGGTTCTTAAAGACTCGGTTCCCCTGACCGTCGTCGTCTTGTTTGATGTCTGTCGAGCGAGATCGAGATGGTCGCGAATAGAGGCCCCGAGCTGCAGGCCGTCTGCTACACGCTCCTGGTGACGGCCTGGATATCCGTCGCTCTTCGGTGCCATGTGAGGATACGCATAGTCAAAAACTTTGGCCTCGACGATTGGTTCATGCTGGCCGCTCTTGTAAGTCTGTCGTTCTGTTAGTGATCCCGACTGACCGGCAGATCTCCTTTACCCTCTTCTGCGCCTGCGCCCTCTCCGGCGTAACCCACGGCACCGGCCGCCACCGCGCCGACCTCTCCGACGACGACTACAAGCAAGCCATGGAGGTAGGCACTCTAGACTCGCGCGCGTACAAGACCTAACGAATCAGTTCTGGTGGTTCTGCTACCTCGGCTACTGCGTCACCATGATTACCTCCAAAATCTCCATCGGATACCTCCTCCTGCGCATCACGGTCCGCCGCATCGACGTGCTCCTCGTCTACGGCACCATGCTCATCACCGTGTTGACGGGCATCGTCTTCTTCTTTGTCACTCTGCTGCAGTGTCGGCCGATTTCCTATTTCTGGGACCAGGACCAGTCGGGGTCGTGCATCAACGTCGAAGTCATCATCGCCCTGACGTATCTGTACAGCGTCTTTAGCGTCATCTCCGACTTTACCTGCGCCATTCTGCCCATGTTTTTGGTGTGGCAGCTGAACATGGACAAGAGGTCCAAGATTGCGCTGATCCCTATCATGGCCATGGCCTGCGTGTAGGTGCTCGTTCTGTGTTGAATTCTCGTGCTGACCTCAACAGCGCCAGCTCTGCCGTGGTTGTGCGATTCCCCTTTGTCAAGGACTTTCGAAACACCGACTTCCTGTGTAAGTCCCTCGTCCCGTGCCAGAGCGCGTCTAATTGTGTAGGGGCAACCATCGACATCGCCATCTGGTCGACCACCGAGCAAGGCCTCGCCGTCACGGCCGGCAGTCTCGCCACGCTCCGCCCTCTCCTCCGAATCATCACCCACCGACTCGGCCTCAGCTCGACGGGCCCGTCCAACCTCGAGTCGCTTGCGGTGTCGGGACGCGGCAAGTCGACGGCATCTGGGCCGTTTTCTTTGACGACGTTTATGCGGGGAGACGACAATGGGATTCAAATCGTCGACGAGGAATCGTGCGGGGCGTACCGGAGTCAGACGGATAGGACGAATGAGAGCGAGGAGGAGTTGACTGGAAAGGAGAGGACGATTAAGATAACGACGACGATTAAGCAGGAGGAGAATAGGATATAGCAGTCACTGCACTTGCAAACCTGTATATGAAGCGTTGCCAGGACATTGACAATGGCAAGACGTTACACAGCATCTCGACTGATGCCTCAGGCCCTAGAGACATAAAACAAAGCGGGGAGACAGACACTTGTCCTCGACACTTCACCATGGCCTTCCACCTCTTCAGCAGCCTGTCCCTCGAACTCCAAGACCACATATGGGACCTCGCGGACCTCGACGACGACGTCCCCAGCGCCTTCTTCGCCACGGCCGAGGCCTTCACCAACCCCGACGCCCTCGCCAACGACGCCCCGGACCGCCTCCCGCACCCCTGGCAGCGTCACTGGCAGTTCACGCTGCGCTGCGCCGCGCCGTCCCGCCGTCCTTTGCCGCCGCGTGCGTGGACGACCCGTTGCACCGGGGTACCAGGGCCGTCCTCCGTTGCACATGCGCCCGGTCGCGCCGTGCCGTCGGACGGAAGGACTACCCGCCCGTTCGGGACCACGTGGTGCTCGCCCAGCCGGGGGTCGAGGCCGGGTTTGAGATTGATGCGTCCCAAAGTCTAATCGTGATGGAGCCGCGGCTGCGCATGGAGGACTTTGCAGAGGCGCATCCCGGATCGGTCCCGAGTTCCGAAGAGGCCGATCGTCTTGCGTCGTCGTGCAGCCGTCTGCAGTATCTCGGATTGGTCTGGAGCGAGCACATGTGTTCGGCCGGGGACGATCTGGGACCCGGAGGCCTGTACAACATGTTGCTGTCGTTCCCGGACCTGCGAGCCCTCTACCTCATCGTCCACCCCTCGTCCATGCCCGCGGTCGCCATCAAACACGGCCCCAAAAAAGCCGTCAACTACCTCGACACGCTGATATCGACAAAAGGATTAGAATCCTCTGACAACCCCATCTTCTCGTTCCGCTGGCGTGACATGGACCTGTTCGAGGTGCCGTGGTACATCCTGGGCGAAGACGGCCGGGAGGCCAGGGTGCTGCAGGCCTTTAGCCAGGTGCAGCAGACGGCCGAGGACTGGTACGCGCAAAGCCGCGTCGAGGTCAAGCTCATGACCTGGCGCGTGGTGCCGTGGGACGGGAGGGACGGAGGCAGAGCGGAAGCGGAGCGTCGGAGCTTTTGGAGCTGCGACGGCTCCGGTTTGTAGGGCTGACGGGCGGAATACGGGGCTGGTCAGGATTAATACGAGGAATGCTTGTCAGGGCTGATTCCCACGCTGAGCCGTTTCCGGAAGCGGCGAGGGGTTTATTCGATTTGTTTGTCATGGAATGATGTTGAGTGATGGTGGGGCAAATCCGATGAGGCTATCGTCGGAGCAATTGTACAGGCAGACAGGGTGTCGTCACCTGCAGGCCGATCCCGGTCACTTCCTTGTCATTCCTGCCGTTCCTTGGTCCTTGTGTTGGTCACCGTATGCCCTGCAGCTGGAGGATGGAGCAGACGCGTAGGAGAGTTGGACCGACGAACCGTTCAGTGAAACATAAAAGACCACCAAGATCCTTCTCATGCAGTCATCATCATCGCCAATATGTCATTCTTATTGAGCCTGGTCCTCCCTCTTGCCGTCGCCGCCAGCCCGCTGCTCGATGCTCGCGGCGGCATCAGCTGGTCGTCCTGCGACGCCGTCACTGGCGTGTCGGTGCAGTGCGGAAGCCTCGAGGTGCCCCTCGACTACACCGACGAGGCCTCGTCGAAGCTCGACCTCGAGCTGGTCCGCGTCCAGGCCGTCAACAAGCCGTCAAAGGGGAGCATCCTGCTCAACTTTGGAGGACCCGGAGCCGATGGCAAGACTGAGCTTGGAATCTATGCACCCGCGCTCATCGCGTACGTCGTCTATGCGTGAGAGGACCTGACTGACGTTTGTAGTGCAACCGGCGGATACCACGATCTGGTGCTCTTTGTCCCACGGTAAGTCCCCCGCCGCTGACCCGTCACCGCTAACAGTCCGCAGAGGAACCAACAACACGATCCCCTTTTCGTGCTATAACTCGGATGAAGAGCGGACTCTGGCCAACCTCCAACACCCCCTCATCGTGGGCAACTCGTCCGACGCGGCGCCGGGCAGGATCTGGGCCGACGCCCGTGTCTTTGACACCACCTGCGCGGCGGCCCAGAACAAGACGGGAAACCTCGTGGGCACTGCCTTTGTGGCCCGAGATATGATGCAGATTGTCGACGCCCTGGGCGAGGATGGCATGCTGCGGTACTGGGGTAAGTCTCTCGGACATGACCTGAACTTGGCTGACCGTGTAGGAATCTCGTACGGAACCCTCCTCGGAGCCACCGTGGCCGCCATGTTCCCCGACAAGATGGACAAGGTGGTGCTGGACGGCGTCGTGAACCCGTACGAGTACTACCGCAACCAGGAAGTCGAGGCCTTTACCGACACGGACAAGGTGCTCACCGGCTTCTGCAAGGGCTGCATCGCCAACCCGACCAACTGCCCCCTGGCCAAGGGCACGACGGCCTCCAAGCTCGAGGCGTCCATCTACGCCCTCCTCGACGACATCAAGTTCAACCCCGTCGTCGTGCCCGTCCCCGTCAGCCCCCAGATCCTCGACTACTCCAACCTCAAGGCCATTCTCTTCTCCAGCCTCTACTTTCCGAGTTACTGGCCCAGCGTGGCCGCCCTTCTCCATGCCCTCATCACGCGCGACTCGACCGAGCTCCTGTCGGTGTACAGCCTGCTCCAATCCATCCTGGCGCAGCTTGTCCAGGGCGAGGCCTTGAACGGCATCAAGTGCAGCGACGCCCACGACTCGCGGGACTCGCTGGCCGCCATTCTGCCCAACATGCTTGCCCGCCGCAACAAGAGCCGCATCGGCGGCGACTCCAGCGACTACATCGTGGCCAGGTGCGCCTCGTGGCCGCTGCCGGCCAAGGAGCGATACGAGGGCAATTTCCGCGTCAAGACCAAGAAGCCCTTGCTGATCATTGGCAACTCGTACGACCCCGTGACGCCGTTGGCGTCGGCGCGCAACGTGTCCGCGGCCATGGAGGGCAGTCGGGTGCTGCAGCGCGAAGGATATGGCGTAAGTCTCTTTCGAGTTTCTCGTTCCATGCTGACCGAATAGCACTCTTCCTTCTCCCAAGCCTCTCTCTGCACGGTCAAGGCCACCCAGGCCTATTTCCTCGAAGGAAAGCTCCCCAAGAAGGGGAAGAAGTGTTCTGTCGACGCGACGCTCTTTGACGGAACTGATGGTTGGGAGAAGGTTTTGAAGATGCTGGCTGATGGTAAATAAGGAGAAGTCTTTGCTGGGTAATAAGGAGAAGTCTTGTGCTGAGTAATAGGGGTCCTGTGCTTGCTGGTAATTGGGGGGTCTTGTGCTGGCGAGAGAAATAGTTAGTATTAATCCACCTGTTCTTGTCGCTCTCCTTGCTCCTCTTGCTCCTGCTCCTCCACCTCTGCCTTTGCCCAGGCAATCCCCTCTTGCCACTCGTCGAAATCAACCACCATAGTCTGCAGCGTTTCGGAAATCTCCAGAACCAATCTCCTCCCAATCGTCTTTGCCCACCAAATCTTCTTGCCTAAGTGGTGAAGCAGCACTCCCCAGTGCATCATCAGATACATGGCCACGGGCTCGGTGCGTTGCAGCTCCTCCGCAAAGTGCTCGCCCGCGAGGGCCGGGAACGCAATGCAGAGCCCCATGATCATCTTCTTGGAGTCCTCGACGAAGCAGAAACGCAGCGCCGACACGGTGGTGCGGTACGACTGCACGCGCATTTCGTCGTCCCCTTGGGGAATGCACCGGTCAATCACCGTGTTGGCCCGCTCCAGGGCCGTCTCGATGCCACTGCTCAGCGGCTTGTCGGGCGGCTTATCGATGGCCTCCAGACCAGCCTTGATGGCTGGAGTGGCGGCCGGGTCGGACAACAGGTCGTCGACGTTATTTATGGCGATGTAAGAGGCCTTCTGCAGCAGGTGGAACAGCGCAATCATGCGGTCCAGGATGCGCTGCGACTCGTACCCCATCAAGCGCTCGCACTGCGGGATGGCCATGTTGATGAGCACGGCGATGGAGCTGAAGATGAAGACGCACTTGAGGTTCGCCGGGGTGATGTTGTCCAGCTCGGTGCGGTAGACGCGGCTCGCGCGGTCGTAGTACTCGAGCGCGTGCTTGAAGTAGACCTTTGGATCGTCGTCGACGACCGAGTCCCCGCACAGAGCCACCTCGAGCGCCGCGAGGGAGAAGATGCCGTGCAGGAGGAACTCGTTGTTGAGGCCCCAGCGGGGCACCCCGATCCTGATCCACTGCTCGTCTTCCGGGATGGTGCACAGGGACTTGAATGTGGTGGTGGTCCAGCGGTGCATCAGCTCGAGCTCGAGCCTCTGGACGAAGGACGGGCTGGGGGTCGTCGAGGCATCGCGGGATGCGGACGCGGACGAGGGGAAGACGCAGTCCTGGAGGCCGCGGACGAGACAGTTTCCGCAGGGAGGGCCTTCTTCATCGCACTGCGGAGTTAGGGCGGGTTGAGTGAGCGGTCGAGATGCTTACTTTTACGTGTCTCCTCTTGCAATTGTGACACCCGTTGCGGGATTTGTTGTGCGCTCTTCGTTTTGGCTGCATGTTGATGTCGAGGTCACGATGAAGTGTTCACGATGACTTGAGACGGATGCCTGATGTGGTACACAGTGCGAAACATATAAACACTGTATCCGTACTGTATTGAGGCCCTACTATCTTCGACACCATCTTCCCGAAATCCCTCCACAAAGACTCCTCTCCAATGCCACTCCCAACAACCCTCCCACGAGCATACCCCCCGTCTCGCCCGCCCCAACAACTTGAAGACAAAACTCCTGGTTGACGCCCGGCTCCGTCGCCTTCTCCTCGAGGACCTGACCCAGGATAATCATATAGATGGCGCCGCCCATGACGCCCGCGCACCAAGCCAACAAACACACAAGAACAGGCGAGGTGAAGAGGGAAAAGGCGGCGTTGGCGAGGAGGACCATGGCCGCCAGATTGATAAAGACAAACGCCAATCGAGTGCTCCGGGGGCGAAACAGCGGAGTCAGGGTTCGCGACATGAAGCCACCGAGCTGAAAGGCGAAGCCGTACGTGGTCAGGTACGAAAAGAAGCTGTCAAAGGCCGGAGACACGGGCAGCGCCCGAGCAATCCCGGGAAAGACGATGGCCTGGGTGGCAAAGGCAATGAAGAGAGGCATCATCAGCGGCCGGACCATCGACTGCACCAGGTCCAGCCGGTTGTCGATGCTCAGCAGCCGACTCAGCTCCTCGAGGGGATCGTACATGAGAAAACCCTCGGCCTCCTCGACATCCTTGCGACGGCGCGTGTCGGGATAATTGACGGGCGCGCCGGGCAAGAGCACGAAGAAGGCAAACAGCAGGGTCCCCGCCAAGGCGTAGATGCAGTCGATGAAGCCGCGCAGAAAGGCCTCCATCCACACGGTCAGCACAAACGGCAGCACGGCGCAAAACAGAGCTCCGGCGCCGACCCCGGCCCCCCAGCCGGCCAGCCCAGCCCTCCCGTAGTAGCGCGTCATGCCCACAAACGAAACGTCCACGGCCGCGGCCGACGACGAGGCCAGCACCGACGTCAGGACCCTCAGGGGCGGCGCGACGTTGGGAGGCGTGGCCTTTGTCACGGCGGCCACGAGGATCCAGCAGGCGGCGGCGGACAGCGGGCGCATCCAGTAGGGCACGCGGTGCAGGAAGTGAGGCAGGAACAGCTTGGTGACGAGGGCGGGGAGCGTCTCAATCAGGACGACGATCCATCGCGGGTAGGGGATGATGAGGTAGTTGGCCGAGAAGACGATGAAGGGCACGATTGTGTTGGTCAGGCCTGGGACGTTAGCAATGATCCTGATTGGCCAGTTCGCATTTGACCTACCGAGAAGGGCGAACCCGACATATGTGCCGCAATTGGAGGCCATCATGGTTTGTTGTAGAAAAAGAAACGCCAAGGGGAGCAGTTTATATGCTCGCGCTCGTATCTCCAGCGCGCACAGATGGATTCGAGTTACGACGAAGCCAACGGGAGCTCAGGACGAGGCAGGATCGAGCTAAGGCTGCACAGCCATGTCGCGTGCGTGTTGGTTGAGAAATGAGAAGCTGAAGCAAAGGGGGGACGAAGCGACGGAAAAGGCTCCCTTTTACTAGACATTTTGTTAAGCATATTTGGTGATGTCTCAGCACGCTACACAAACATGTGGGCTTCGGGAGAGAGTGTATGGACCGAATTGTGTTACATCAATCGTCGAGCACGTGCGCGTCGCGGACCAAACGACGCATCACGGTGTCGAATGATTGGCGGGCGATTGAAGGCGTCTAGGTGAGCCAGGTCGCACACTAATCACCTAGCACTATCATCACGGCCGTTATCGATGCGCGTACTGATGATCCCCATGTCCGGATCTCGTAGTCATGCCGCATCCCCGATCTCCAATGCAAGGCAGCCCTGCTCACGCGCCACAGACATCAACAGCCAATCCTTCGTAGTCCTGCTCTCCTGATGCTGTCAATGGCCTTTATCTCCAGGAGGTCTGCTTCGAGACATGCCCTCTCACCACCCATCATGGCACTCTCTAACCTGCTCAAGGCGGTGATTTCGCTCGCCGCCTTTGCCCTCTTGTCGTGGTCTGCGTATTTGGCACTGGTAGGTAGAACGCCCTGGGATAAGAACGTAACTGACCTTCAGTTCACTTCTCACCTCGAGGATCACCACTACCCGGAAATCATCCCCCACGCGGACCTCGAGGCCCTCGTCCCTCCCCGCCATGAACCAACAAACACCACCCGCCATCTCCGGCTCTTCATGCCCGCCGACTCGCCGCACGTCAACCTCTGCAAGACCATCATGTCGGCCGTGGCCCTGGGCTATCCCATGCCGACCCTGCTGAACTGGAACCGCGAGTACAACCGTCCAAACTGGCACTTTGCCGGCAGCCACATTGCCAAGCTCGAGAGTCTTCTCGGAGTCATCGAAGCCCTGTTGGCCTCCGACGCCAGCGAAGACGACCTCGCCGTCATGATGGACGCCTACGACATCTGGTTCCAGCTCCCCCCGTCCGTCCTCATCCAGCGCTACCACCAGCTCAACCGCGAGGCCGACGACCGCCTGCGCGAACAGTGGCACACGGAGCTCCGGGAAACCCAGTTCCCCATGCCCCCCCCTCGCCAGGACATCGTCGTCACCACGGCCAAGGACTGCTTCCCCGACAGCAACTCGGGGTCGGATCCGCACTACGAGCACTGGCCCGAGTCGCCCATGCCGGCCGACATGTACGGCGAGGGAACCGACCAGGTGCCGTTTTCCTTTGACTCGGCTCGCAAGTACAAGAGGGTGCGCCCGCGGTGCGTCAACAGCGGCATGATCATGGGCACCATGGGCGCGCTGCGGGACGTCCTGCGTCGGTGTCGGGACAAGGTCGACGCCGTGGTGGCCGACGGTCGACAGCTCTGGAGCGATCAGGCCCTCTTTGCCGAGGTCATTGGCGAGCAGGAGATGTGGCGCAAGTGGGTGAGGACCCTCGAAGCGTCGTGGGATGGCGGCGTGTCGCATAACGACCTCTCGTCGCTGAGTCCCGAGATCCGCGCCGTTGCCCAGGGGGCCCTCGACGGTCGCCGCTTCGAGTTTGGCATCGGCCTCGACTACAACTTCACCACCATGCCGCCGACGTGCTCGGCCGAAGAGGACGGCGCATTCGTGCACCTCAACGACGTCGAAGAGGTGCGTGCCGAGTCAGCCAAGGCCGGCGTCGACGGCGTGCGCCTACACGGAATCAAAGAGCTGGACGACTCCTGGGGCGACTTGCCCCTATACTCGGACCTCTTCTTCGGCACCACCCCCGTGGCCATCCACCACAACGCCTACGTGGGCGGCCTGAAATCCTGGCGGTTGAAGCACTGGTGGGACAAGATGTGGTACCACGGTCAGCTGCGAGACCTCGTCACCCTCCGCCTGCGTGAAAAGGTGAAGCCCCTGGCGAGGGTCGACGACGTCGTGTACTGGGCGCCAGATGGCTCCAAGGTGACCGTGTTTGAGTCAAACGGGCTGACGCCCATCGAATGGGACGGTGTTTGCCAAAAAGGAAAGACAAAGTGGTATGACGAGGTATTCGGGGACAACAAGGGTCCTCTATAGTCAAATAATCATTACA
This sequence comes from Thelonectria blattea, assembly GCA_024115155.1. Taxonomy (NCBI): domain Eukaryota; kingdom Fungi; phylum Ascomycota; class Sordariomycetes; order Hypocreales; family Nectriaceae; genus Thelonectria; species Thelonectria blattea. Next base: position 39,748 of record JAMQMW010000201.1, read on the forward strand.
AGAATAACAATGAGGGTATTGAACAAAACCGCCGCCCATTAACACCAACACCAGACATAACGCATTTACGGGTTCATGGCATCCTCCGAGATTCTCACAATCTCGCAAAGACTCCGAACGAAAATCATGTCGAGGTTCTCAGGGTCCACCTCCATCAACCTCTCTTCGCTGCACCCCTGCTCGGCCATCATCTTGGCCGTGTTGATGAGACGAATGATGCAGCGCAGCAGGCCTGCTTCAATGTTTCTCGTTGCATTGTCTTGGGCCGCCGATGAGGTGGCAGTGTCGACCAGGCCCAGTGATGTCAGGCCAAACTTCTTGGTCCGGCCAGACGGTGCACGGGGTGGGCTGTCGAGACCGAGCAGAGAAGCAGCCTTTTTTGGAATGTCCTCGCCCCTCCGGCTGGACGTCGACAACCGCTGTGGTGACTGAGCGCGGGGAACGCGGGAAATGTAGTTGTATGCGACAATGTGGGCGTACAGGGCGTCGCAAATGTAGTCTGAACACGTCCCAAAGACGTGTCTGAGAGGCGCCCAGGCACTGGGACAGACCGCCTCGTGCTCGTCGTGATGGGCGCGGTGAAGACAGGTGGAAATAGACTCGCGTCCGGTCGAGACGACCTTTTTCCACAACGACTTGTGTGGAATGTCGGGCTCCCTCCAGTCGTTGGACGGGTGCCTGACCTTTTTCGAATACGTGCGAATGGTCTCAATGGTGAGACTGGACGAGAGGAGCATCGTCTCCGGAAAGCAGGCAATGGACACTCTGAGGGTCTCGATAATGTCCGGTGGCAGCGGCACCGCCTTTTGCAAGTCCTCGACCGGCAGCTGGGGAACAAACGGGGGATTGGAATGGTCCAACCAGGCTTCCACCGTCGGCAGCGGCGACGGCGGAGGCGTGTGCTGAATGTATACGGTGCTCGGTCGCTGAGGCGGGCTGTCAAAGAGGCCATCGTCGTCCATCGGGTCATCGAATTCTGCCCCCTCGGGAGGGGGAGTCAGGCTCGGGTAGGGCTCAACCTGATACAAGTAGCGCGCGTGCGAAGGGAGATGCAAGGACAGCCGTTGTTTCCGGGAATTAGACTCTTCGGCGCATGGAGTCTGGGGCCTCGAGCTGGTGCAGGCTAGCGAAGTTATCCGCGGAGGGATGTCGACGGATCGGAGGGAATGCTGGCCGGTAGCGGAAGGTGGCTTGAAGGGCGAGTCCGAGGTGAGCGGAGAGGGTGGTCGCGGAGACAATGCGACGGCATGTTCGGGTACCTCGTCGTCGGAATCCACGTCGATCCAACTGTGGTCTCGAGACATTCGACCCGACATCAGGGCTTTGGGAGAAGGGGCACTGCCGCTAGCAGACGTGAGAGAGGTGGCGGCCGTCATGATGGACTGTTGGCGGAACCCAATCGAGGGGCCTTCGACGCCACCCGATGATTCTGTTCCAGGAAGCGAGTCCGCGTCCGAGGCTTCGTCTCTGCGTTCTAGGAACGAAACGACAGAGTCCCGTTCTTCGATTGCGCCGAGAGTTTGGGTTCGTGAAGCAGATTGGTATGGCGATGTGTGGATGGACCTCTCGTGAATCAGCGTTTTGGAGGGCGACCCAGAGGTCATGTTCTTGGCTTCAAAGACTGAACACGAGAGTTCGAGGTCTCTGGCCAAGAGCTCTGGAAAGCATTGGGGTTCGATTTGGTCGGTTTGGTCGTCGTCTTCGGTGCTCGAACGAGGTGACTGCAGCGACAGCGGCATCAAGTCTTTCATGCTCGAAACGGAACGACGGGTAATGGGTCTCTGCCTGTAGGCGCGACTGCGGTCTTCTCTGTATAAGTAGATGGCCACTGGAATCCTCGGACCGAGGACAGACATGAGGCTGGAGACGAACTTGACTGTGAGGATCGAAACCGAGGCCGGTGGACGCCGAGTTATACACTCCTCTTGGTGGATCGAGTGGAACAGTCAGACAAAGGGCGAAAAGACAGACGCAAGGGAGAGGTATGTCGCGCAACCTTGGAGTTGAACGTCGCGAAAACGAGAGGAGACGGGACGAGTGGGCGGGGTCTGTCGCACATTGTGGCAGTCATACGGAGGGAGACCAAGACAATAATGTAACTAACGGCGCCCTGAGAAGAGGAATGAGTGAAGTCGAGTGGCGTTCCCGGGGAGGAGATGGTTGCACCGCGAAAAAAGCAAAAAAGCCTGGGTTGCGAAAAGCAAATCTCGAATCCAGGGCTCAGCGGGCTGCTCTAGAAGTTTGGAAGGCCATCATCCTGGTGAGTAAAAAGAAAGGGGTCGATCCTTTTGTACGTATGATGTCCGTACTTCGTACATATTCGTGGTGATGTTCTCCGAGTTCTTTGATCTCGAAGTCGATTCACAACTCCACTTGGACAAAGCTCTGGGAGAGCTTCAGCCGCGCCAAGATGCTAGACGCAGGGAGAGTGTCAAGTACAGTACTTGTACGAATGCATACCGCCCCTTATCATCGCGTCTCCCTGCGCACGGGATACAGGTATTAGGCCCGAGGAATCGAGCTATCCCCGGTTGGTGAAACGATCAGGCTTTCGGATGTACTGAATTGGACCGTGAGGTGGCTGAAACATGACTGGTATGGAGGGGAGGTGGCCGAGACCAGCGCTGAGAGAAGTCGAGAGAAGTCGTCTGGCATGCATTTCGCCATCGAAAACCGTTGCTGCCAAGGCATAACTCGGTGAAGCTGCATTGCCAGGAATTAGCGGATGATAGATTGCCTGTCAATTAAACAGACCGGGGATGCGCGGGGGCCGCGTGAAGGGAGGGGTCGAGCTGACCATTGAGCGCAGGGAGGAGGGCGTTGTCAGGAAATGTGATGAAGGAAAAAGAAAACATTGCCGCCTGGTCTCCGAGCAAGACATGGTTAACTGGAAGTCGTTTAGGTCCGTGGGGTTAGGAAATGGTGGTGATGCGAGAAGCAAACATTTACGGCATCGTCTGGATTACTGCAGGGATGGAGGAGCGCTGGACGCAGGGAGGGAGGGAGCAGGGCGAGGAAGGAGCAAGGAGGAGCACTGGCAAGGAGGCTGGCTAGGAAGGAGCACTGGCGACACAAGGAAGGAACCCGACTGCGAACTCCTCAGGACGATCAGAACCACGGATACCTACACGTTGGAATTGAACGAGCTTGGAGCGGCCCGGCATGCGGGTGGGCTATTGCATTTTCCGCCACTTGAGATCAGATTCGATGATATGATCTGAGGTGTTGAGACGCTAGACAGTTCGCCGTGGACTGTGGAGGGACTGCACTGAATTGTTCCGTCGTTTTGCCATAAATTTCTGCCACACCGCCCGGTCACCCAAAAAAGAAAGTGCCGACTCAATTCGCAGTGATGGCGTTGTGGCTTCACAGGAACAAAGAGAAGACAGTCCATCATTACCTCTTTCAAACAGCTAACCGCAAGAGGCGGGTTGTGATCTGACTGTCAGACACGCCCAATACTCATTGGTTATTCAGTCCCACTCCCCCTTCATTCAGCTGTTTTTGCTTCTTCGACTCCGCAACGGTCCTCATCGTGGAAACGTGGATTTTTCATGGCACAGACCAGACTGCTTGCAAATTCTCCAGGCTCAGCTTCCAGCTTGCTTCGACGCCCGTCATTTGTTTGCCAGTCAACGGTTACTAGACGGTGGAGTGACTGAAATCCTAAACCTCACATCGACATGCTCTCCCAAGATTTCATCTCGGCCATTTCTGGCCCTCCCATTGCCGCCAACACGGCCATCTCCAAAGACGTGGGCATCTATTCTCACGCTCTCACACCCTCACATGCCGTCAAAGCAACCTTCAAAAAGAGCTCCACCCCGGTCAACTGCTTAGCAGTCAGTGACACTCACATCTTTGCTGCTCAGGATCAGAAAGCCCACGTCCACGTGTATTCGCGTTCGCGTGGCAATCAGGAAGCTCTTGTTCCGTTTCCTGAAAGGATCCGCAGCGTAGCTCTCGCCGGCCAGGTCTTGGTCCTGGGGACGGCTGAAGGGAGGCTGTTTCTATGGGAGGTGAGTTTGTCAAGCAATTTTTGATCATGAATTAACAAGATAGGTGTGCACGGGCCGACAAGTGTCGACTCCCCCTTGTCACGTCCAGGCCGTGACTTGCTTGGCCGTTACGCCCCATTACATCCTCTCCGGGTCCGACGACTCCAACATCAACGTCTGGTCGTTGTCTCGTTTGCTCGAGCTGCACCAGACAGACCACGAACCCGAGCTGACCCTGTCCAACCACCGCGGTGCCATCACCAGTCTAGTGGTTGGCCCCAGTCCCAACGCAGAGACTAACCTCTGCGTGTCTGCGAGTAAGGATAAGACATGCATCGTATGGAACTTCCAGACCGGCCAAGTCCTCCGGACCTTGCTGTTCCCCGCACCGCCTCTGTGTATCTGCCTCGATCCAAGCGCTCGAGCCCTCTTTGTTGCTGCTGAGAACGATATATTCCTCGTCGAGCTGTTTGGGGGCGACAAGCCAGTTCTGGGTCCGCGTTGCACCGAGCCGTCGTCCATTGTCGTCCAGATCAACACTCCGCTTTCCTCCTCGGATCCAGAAGCTGGTCAACCGTCTTGTCTTGCTTTGACATACGACGGCACCTCTGTTCTATCTGGTCACACCAAGGGAAAGATTCTCCGGTGGAGCTTGGCAGACAATGCTCATCCGACGGAGCTGGCGAGTCTGAACGCCTCCGTCACCAACCTGCATTTCGCCCCCCCGTTGCCTTCTGACGCACCAACAAAGGCAGTCAACATTGTCAAGCCGAATCAGAACCTCAAGCAGTATGCGTTTACGGCTCAGCTGGACAGTGACTTGGGTTCCGAGTCTCGACTGAACCAGATGCTCACCGGGTTTTCGCCATTCAGTGACGAGACACAAAACGAAGAGTTCTGGACAATCATGAGGAATCACAAATCTCTACAAGCAGATTTCATGTACACTTAGCTCAAGGGCTTCGGATTCCGCACGTTGGTTCAACAACAAGTATCCAGTGGGATCGGATAAGTCCTGGTTGCATGGATGCAGACTCACCTAGGACAGATGAGTTGCCGAGCTGCACCATCTGCAGTGATTCCAACTCGATTCAGCCTTCAATTGTATTCAAGCCCCACCAACTGAATCATGCCCTCGAAGCGGAACTTGTTGCGATTCGGTGTGACCGCTCGTATCCTCCCTGCTTAATGTTGGAATTAAGGGTTAGATTTCTTTTCTCTTGAAAATGGCCTCATTAGGGCCCAGACGGCGCATATGCAGGGCGTCAAGGGAGAGCGTAAGGGAGAAGCGTCAAGGAGAACAATCTCCCCCTCCATCGACTCGCGGCAGTTCTCTTGCCGGACATTGGCCCGTGGGGATGCAAGGAATCGAGGCACGTGGAGACTGGGATGCGTGCGAACTGGGGGAGGTTGCATTGGAATGGCACCATGTTTGTGCTTCTGGCAATCGGTATGCACAGCTCGGGGCTGAAAGTAAGTGGAATAGGACTTGCTCCAGACGCGTCCATGATGCAAGGGATGGTCATGGGATTCCGCATGATCCGGTCTGAATGTGACTGTTTGGTCTTTTTGATAGCGCGAGCTGTGCCGTACGCAGGGCGATGGCGGTGAGATTACAGGTTGAACGGATTTGACAGAAGTTGGACAGAATTGTGGTGATGCGTCTTGTGCGTGCTCTTGGTGATTCTTTGCACTGTGTCGCGCACTGTATTTCCCAGCATCACGGCGCACAGTGCATGTCTCCACGGACACTTTCTGAAATGTCCGGCCGGAGCGGCATTTCTCCGCCGACTAACACCGAGCCCGATTGAGCCTGCATCATCGCCAAACATCGCCGTCTCCGTTCTCCATCCTCACTCAGAATGTCAGTCGTGGCCACACTAAAGGGCGATATGCCGCAGCAAGTACGATCACTTGTAAGTCAACGATCCCATCACTCTGGAATCCCATTTGGCTAACCATCGCAGTACCGCCAAATGCTACGGCAAGGCGAGCAGTTCGCCGCCTACAATTTCCGCGAGTATGCGAAGCGACGGACGAGAGACGCCTTCCGAGAGAACATGACGGAGAAGGACCCGCGCAAGGTCCAGGAGCTGGTTCAGAAGGGCTTGAAGGAGCTGCAGGGACTCAAGCGACAAACCGTCATCAGCCAGTTCTACCAGGCGGACCGTTTAGTTGTCGAGGGATCGCTCGTAGGTGCATCTCGACCGCTCACGGGCTCTGCTAACGTTTGCAGAAGAAACCAACCGGCTAAGCACGAATGAGGACCTGCGAATAGACAGCTGGGCTGTATGACAATTGACGACAGGACGGAGTGTACAGTAGGACTTGACTTGGGTTATGTATATCTACGGACAGATGGGCGCACATTAGTGATAGAGTGCCTTTAGCAGATGGAATAATCTCCTAATCAGGTGCAAACAGTCAGACCCTGAACACCAATGACTGGCATCGAAAATGCGTAATTCTTCGTGATTTCTCTTGCTGCTGTTGTTCTGGCGATCTCTGCTGCTCTGCGCACAGTGCTTATGTCATCACCCCCCATCCCCTGATTGGCCAAAACGGCTCGTGACAAAACTCTCAGCCTTCCACTCCCTACCCAAAACACCAGCAGAACGCGCATCATCTACGCGACGTAATCATTTAATCTCCAAACATCATCCATAGCGACCACCGCCATGGCCCCAGGCGTAAGTTGAGCGGGTGATTCACGGCGTCAACTAATGCATGCACAGACGCGACGCGCCAATCGCAGCGGATACGCCGAGCACGACGACTTTGAAGGTACGATAATCGACGGATGAGAAGTCGAATGCTAATGATGTAGGTCTCCCGGTGCGACAATGGCGTCACGATTGGGTTTCGGTCGCGCCGCCGCCCCAGCAGGAACAGCAGAAGCCAAACGACATTTGGTCCATCGAACTCCTCCACGGCATGCCCAAGGATTCACATCTCCTGCCACCGCACAGCCAGGAGCTTCTCCTCGCCGCTCGATCCGGCCGACTTTACAAGAGACCCGTTCCGGTCGAAGACGATGACGGCGACAACGACGCGCTGCTCGAAAAGAGCGACAAGAAGGAAGACGACACCAGCGCGCAGGGCTTCACGATGAAGGTCTGGAAGCAGATTCCGAGAAATACCGAGGGAACGACCGTGTCGCACCTGGCGAAGCGAAGAAAGAATACCGTGACGATTGCCAGCAAGACGATTGAGGATAAGATTCAGGGACCGACAGTCACGCGGGCCACTGTGAGGAGAATCGACGCCGCAGGTAATGCGTACACGGAGGAGATTACCCTGGCAGATGGCCAACAGGTGACAGGCGAAATCGTGTCGATGCGAGTCGAAGCGGCGCCCGTTCGCGCTGAAGTGGCGGCGCCTCCAGCTCCCGTGGTCAGGAAGCGACCTCTTCCACCCAAGAGAAAGCCCAAGGGGGGTCCCGGTCGAGGCAAGAAGAGGGTCAAGTTTCCAGATGCTCCTCAGCCGGTGGCAGCGCCCGCGCCCGCTCCGGGCCCAGGTCCAGCTGTTGCCATCAAGCCCGAGACCAGCGAACCGGTGAGTTGATTAGCCTAGTCGACGACGTGTACTGATTGTTTAGGCCATCAAGCAAGAAGACAGCGCAAACCACGATAGCGAAGTGGCCGATGACGACGACGATGACGATGACGGCGACGACGACGACGAGCGAGACGAGAGCGCGACACCTGCGGATAGCACCCAGCTCGAGTCACAGGTTGAACAGGATCAGGAAATGGCGGATGCGCCTGTGCCCAGCGATGCTGTGACTACCGAGCCAGATCCTGCGCATGCCTTTAACCTGGCGCCTCCTCTCACTCTGGGGCCGATTGGACCAGTCTCGAGACTCGAGGGCAGTCCTCTCAAGAACGTCATTATGCCTTCTCCTACGACAGAGGTTCCTCCCGAGATTCGACCAGAAACCAAGACAGACACCGTACCAGTCGCTAAGTCGGCTGAAGAACCGACCGTGCCGGAAGTCCTTCCGTCTGTGCAGCCCGAAGCGCCGGTCGAAATTACACAGGTCGAACAGACTCTATTGCCTCCACCCCCCGAACAGGTCGGCAATATAGATTCTACGCCACCTGCGGAGTCTGTCAGCACGGCTCCCGAGGTTCCGGCCGAAGCTGCCCCCAAGGAGCAAGTCGATACCGTCATGACGGAAGAGTTGAAGCCAAAGGATTCCGCATCAGTTACTGCGCCTGTTTCCGAGACAGAGGTCCCTGTCAAGTCAGAGCTACAGCCAGAGCCTGCGTCTGAGGACGTCACTATGGAGGACGCTCCACAAACTGAAGCGCCAGTGGAATCGACTGAACCCACAGACAAACCTTTGCCTGAGAGAGTCAGTGAAGAGCCGAACTTGCTTGGTGCGCTGATGGGCGAGTTGGATCGTCATTCGGCAGACATGGAGACAGAGACAGAGACAGGGCCAGTTGAGCCAGTTGCCGAGCCAGTTGTTGAGCCAGTTGCTGAGCCTGTTCCTGAGCCAGTTGCCGAGCCAGTTGTTGAGCCAGTTGCTGAGCCTATTACTGAGCCAGTTTCTGGACCAGCCCCTGAAGCGGTTGAGCCTGAAAAGATTCCTCAGACCGAAGCCCCGGATATGATGGACATTGAGGCCGCCGAGGCCCCTTCCGCTGAGGCTCCAGTTGTTCCCCCGGCAAAACCTCCAGCAGAGGTTGCCAGCGAACCCTCTCCAGCTGAAGTCGAGAAAGTCCCCGAGCCCAAGGAGCCCACGCCAGAGGTCAAACCGGCTGAAGAGAAGCCTTCGCCCAAGGCCGAGACTCCTTCAGAGCTTGTGGAACCCAAGACCGATGAGCCTGCCCCTGAAGCTCCCAAGGAACCCGAGGTACCTGCCTCTGAGGCGGTTGCCCCTGTCGTGGACGCTCCTGAGACGAGTCCAGGCGAGGCCCCGACTGAGGTCCCGACTGAAGTCCCGACTGAAGCCCCTGCCGAGGCACCTGTCGAGGCACCTGTCGAGACACCCGTCGAGGCCCCCAAGGCGGCTTCTCCTGTGGTTGAACCAGCTGTCGAGCCTGTCGAGGCCCCTGTCGAGGCTTCCGAGTCCGTGCAAGCCGCTGTCCAACCCACCGAGACGGAGACGGCTGTCGAGGCCCCCAAGACTGAGACTCAGGCCGAGGCCCCGATTGAAGCGGCTCCCGCCCCCGAGGCCCCCGCCCCCGAGGCCAAGACTGAAGAGACTCCGGCGGTCGAGGCCAAGGAAGAGGCTCCCGCTCAGTAAAACATTACTGCTGGTGCTTGGATAGCAGGGTTGGGATTTCTTTTTGTACAACAGGAACTCGGTTTAGAACAGTGATAGCGTATGGGCGGCTGCTTTAATTGGATCACTCGTTTGCATAAATTGTGCCTCTACACCCGATACCGTGCCTCTCGATCTGTCTCCAACACGGCGTACCGTCCACCCACGCGGATCCCCCTGGCGTGCGCGTTGCTCAAACCCAGCAGCATGGCCGTCGTCAGCAGCAGCGTCATGAGCGTCAGAGACCCCGCCTGCGTCATGTTTCCGCTCAGTGCCGCGACAAGGTACACCAGCACCTTTGCCAGCGCCTCGAGGTACCCGTCGACGACGGACTGGGCGCGCAGCCAGGTCCCCGTGAGGGCCTGCAGGTCTGCGTGGAGGCCGCGCAGGCGCACCGTGCTACCGCCCAGGTCGACGGTGTACTCGGTCGGGCAGGTGTCCTGGCCGGCGGGGAGGAAGGGCTCGGTGCGGTTCTTGATGGCCCAGATGTTGAGGAGGCGGGACGCGATGAGGCCGAGGGTCAGGCAGATGGCCCACGTGTCGCGGAAGAGGAGCATGAAGAGTAGGGAGGAGATGGTGAGGAGCGGGCTGAGGAGGTAGAAGAAGTGGCTGAGCCAGTCGATCGGGTGCGTACGGGGGTGGTGGGGTTTCTCCTTGTCGCGGAAGTGCTTCCCGACGGTCCATTCCTCCATCGGGCCAATCTCCAGCGTTAACACGCCCTTGTTGCCCCTAGCCAAGCCGGCGAGGTAGTTTGCCAAGACGGAGTTCCTCACAACGCGGCGCGGGCCGACGGCGGCGACGGCGAGCAGGGCTTCCGGGGTCTCGCGGTCGAGAAAGTCGCAGGCTTGTTGGTGGTGCAGGCCCGGGGCGAGGACGACGGCGTCGAGCCACGAAGAGCCACCCCGCAGGGCGGTACGGCGGGCGACGGTGCGCAAGTCGGCGAGGGCGATGAGGCCGCTGGTTGTGAGGGTGAGGTGAGGAAAGGGGGTTGTCGTCCAGGAGGGGATGAAGGGATGGGTGTTTGGGGATTCCATGGTGCTTAGGGACGGGAACCAGTCGACCAGTCGGCTGAAGGCCTCAAATATATCCTCTAGACTTGGGTCATAGATCGCGTGCCGGCATTCGCACGAGTCGACCCAGGTTATGCATAAATTAGTGAGGGGCATCGTGATGGCGGCACGAGACGTGTCTCACTTGGGGCGCCTCATGACACCAGACTATAATTCTAGGATTAATACCAAATGACGGTTTCTATCTCACATCTAATGCGTCGTGATGATTTGGGCTTGCCGGGCCTGCTCAAATACGTCGTGCAGGGGAATATCGGCCAGATTCACCACCTTTGTCTTCTTGACGAGTTTCCAAAGCATGTACGCCCCCAGAACCAGAGGGATATCCCTAGAGAGTTAGCCAGAATCGCAGAATCTCTCGGGGACTTACAAATACGACGAAACAAAACCAGTAGGACTCCAGTTGCCTTTTGTAAAGACGGAGAAGCCCCCTGTAAAGAGGATGGTGATGCACATGAAGAGCGCGACATACGAGGTGTACACTGGGGGGGTTAGTTGTGTTGTTTGGGCAGTCGAAGACTTACAGGTCCAAGAGTTATGCCACGGGAGCTCCGTAAGCGGAATCCCTTGCTTCTTCATGGCCAGTCGCAGTCGAATGTGGTTGAGCAGGATCGTGGACCACGACACCAAAACCCCAGCGGCCGTCAAGTCGACAAGCCACCAAAACACCGTCATGGCGCCGCTCGACAGACTCATGAAGCTGAGAAACATGAAAACCGTGTATAAAAGCACACACATGTACGGAACACCCCACGACGTCGTCCTTAGAAAGATTTGCGGCGCCTGACGATTCACCGCGAGGCCGTACAGAACGCGAGTGCCGGCCAGCAAGCTCTGGTTCGACGCGGACCAGGCCGACGTGATCACAACGGCATTCACAACAGAAGGAATAGCCGGGATCCCGGCGGCCGAGGCGGCAATGACAAACGGACTCTGGGCAGCCGTGTCGGATCCGGTGAGGCGCGGGTCGTCGCTGGCAACGAGCATGCCGACGACCAGAATGGCGAGGATGTAGAAGACAACGATGCGGATAAAGACGTTGCGACAGGCCCGGGGAATGGCCTTGTGAGGGTTCTTGGTCTCGGCGGCGGCCATGGCAATGGACTCGACGCCGGCAAACGAAAAGACGGCGCTCGTCATGACGCTCCAGTACCCGAGGAAGCGTCCCCAATTCCCGGACGCAATGTACTCGACCCACGGACCGGGCGTCTTCCAGTACTTGAAGCCGATCCGGGGCGTCCCCGGCACGCCGCCGAGGTCGATGACCAGCCCCAGGATGATGAGGAAGACGACGAGGAGGATCTTGAGGGCGGCAAAGAAGTACTCGACCTCGCCAAAGACGCGGATAAAGGCCAGGCCGACGGCGACGGTCAGCACGATGAAGACGACGATGAAGACGGACGGGTTGAGGTCGGTCCAGAACTCGAAGAGCACGCAGATGGCGGTGATTTCCGAGGGAATGGACAAGAGGTTTCCGTAGACGAGGTTCCAGCCAATGGCAAAGCCCCAGGCCGGGTCGACGAGGAGTTCGGCGTGGCGGACAAAGGCTCCGGTGACGGGGAGAAGGGCGGCCACCTCACCGAGGGCGAATTGCACGGCGCACACGACCAGACCGACGGTGGCATATCCGAGGAGAGCTCCCAGAGGACCGCCCGTCTGCACGGCACCGCCCAAGCCGAGAAACAGTCCGGTGCCGATGGCGCCGGCGATGCCAAGCATGGACAGGTGGCGCTCGGCCAGACCGCGTCGGAGGTCTCTCTGCTCGACGGCCGTCACCAGGTCGCCGGCTTCCGGGTCCCGGGCCGGGACCGAAGTGCTGCTGGCCGATTCGTCGTAGCCCATGTCGTCGTCGCGGTGCTTGAGGAGGGGGGACTCGACGTCCAGCGAGGCGGTCCTCATCTTGTCTTTATTCTTGGGGCGCGAGCAAATCTGGCAACGAGTCCGGCGCTCCCTCGGCCGCTCCGTCGCGAGACAACAAAAGGACGAGGAGAAAGTCTGGCGCCTGCCCTGTTCGGGGACGAATTGCGTTATCGTAATGGGGGTATTGGATGGTGTAATCGGGAGCCGGGTTACGCTGATGGAGAAGGCGTCGGGAGTTCCATCTTGGGTCGAGGCGGGTCTGAGGAATGATCGGAGGAAGATGCCGGTGGTGCGATGGAATGGTGAGGAGGTGAAATAGGCCGCGCGGCTGGTGTAGAAGGGATGTCGACTATCGACTGTCGTCTATCGTCGAATTATCGTCCATCTGAATTTGAATGTCCATTCAGTCGTTCCTTCCCCGTGTAACAGCCTGGAGCATGCCCTATTCACAAATTAGAGTTTTCCATGAAATGAGACAACTCATTCGCGACACTCCCTGTGATGCAATTGAGATGGATATGAATACGAAATATTTTGTAACACCAAATTACACCTCTCGACCTGTCCCAGCAGCCATTGACCTGGACTCGTAGTCCGTATCGCCCATTCGGGCAGCACAGCGTAAATTACCCTGTACCATACCCCGTACCGTACCCGTACGTCCCCACCTCACCGCCTTCCCATCTCGGAACCACTGCATCCACTCATGAGAACAGGTCGCATCATGAAGCACTGAAGCAAGCGTACCTGATCCGTACACAATGCGGTTCTCACAGCTCCTCCTCCTGGGGCTCTCCTCCCTGGCCCTCGCCGTCTTCCAGGACGAGGTCGGCCAGATCGATTTCCATCACGCCCTTCTCGGCGTCCCCCAAGTCGAAACCACCTTCTTCCATCGCCCGCGAAAGGCCGACAAGGCCAGCCTCCTCTACACCCTCAGCGACGTCGGCGTCGTCGGCGCCGTGAACCCCAGCAACGGCGCCATCGTCTGGCGTCAACAGATTGCCGATGCGAATGGTGGCGGCTTCTTGCGCGCCCCTGAAGGCGAACACTGGGTGGCTTCCGCCCACGGCTCGCGCGTGCAGGCCTGGGACGCCTTGACAGGACGCAGTTTGTGGCACGCCGAGTTTGACGGCGAGGTCAAGGACCTGGAGATTCTGGAGCTGACGGAAAATTCGCGAAAGGACGTCTTGGTCCTGTACGACGAGGATGGCACCACGGTTCTGCGACGCATCCACGGCACCCTTGGACAGGTCGTCTGGGAGTTTCGCGAAATCTCAAACAACATCCCCCTACAGGTTTCCACCGACATCGCCAAGGTCTACGTCGTAAGCCTCCACGGCTCGCCCGCCAGCCTCCGGGTGACGGCGCTCGACATTGCCGCCGGATCGCGTCTCGACGACCTCTCCATCGGCACAAAGGGCGATGTCCACGGCCCCGAAGACGTCATGTTTGTGGGAGGAAACTCTGCCGCGCCCATCTTGGCCTGGACCAACGCCGCCCTTTCCAAGCTCAAGGTCAACGTGCTCGGCACCAAGCCTACCCAGGAATTCGATCTTCCCGCCGACGCCGTCTCCGTCGACATCCACGCTCCCCATCTCGTCCAGTCGTTCCCCCACTTCCTCGTCCACACGCGCACAAAGACTGGCAACAAGGCCGAGGTGTACCATACCGATCTCACGAGCAACCGCATTCAAAAGGCATACGAACTCCCCCACCTCTCCGGCCCCGGCGCCATCTCGACGAGCTCCGACGGCGCCAACGTCTACTTTGCCCGCCTCGCCGAGGACGAGATTCTCGTCGTCTCCTCCGAATCCCACGGCGTCCTTGCCCGCTGGCCCGTCAAGGCCGATTTCGTGCCGGTCCACGCCGTCGCCGAAGTCATCAAGAAGCCCTCGGGCGGTTTCGCGATCCGAGCCGCCGTGACCACCAAATCCGACGACTGGACCATGATCCGCAACGGCGAGGTGGACTGGCAGCGTCCTGAAGGAATGACGGCTGCGGTCGCCGCTGTCTGGGCCGAGATCCCCGCGAGCGAGAACCTGGCCAAGGTGCTGGAACAGGAGGCTCACACCAACCCCGTGGCCGCCTACGTCCACCGCGTGAAGCGTCACGTCAACGACCTCCAATACCTGCCCGACTACCTCGCGTCCATCCCCGAGCGCTTCATGAGCAGCCTCCTCGGCGGCGAGGTCAAAAAGGAGCGCCTCCACCGCGACACGTTCGGCTTCAACAAGATCATCGTGCTCGCCACTCGACGCGGCCGCATGTACGGTCTCGACACGGGCGCAAACGGCGACGTCATCTGGTCCAAGACGGTCCTCCCGCAGGCCCCGGGCGAGACGCTCGACGTCAAGGGCATGTACGCCGACGAGGGCGTCGTGACTCTGCGAGGCGCCAAGGGCGAGCATGTAGCCATCAAGAGCGACAGCGGAGACGTCGTCCAAGTGACCCCCCCCGGCTCTCTGCCGGCCGTCTCCAGCACCGTCGTGGTCGACAGCGAGTCTGGCAAGTGGCTTCTGCCCATCGGGGTGGACGGCAAGGCGGGCGACATTCCCGCGGGGTGGACGCCCGAGCAGACGGTTGTCGTTCGGGAGGGCGAGACGCTTCGGGGCATCAAGTTTGTCAAGCAGGGCGACAAGGCTGTCGAGCAGGAATTCTGGCAGCTGCAGCTGCTCCCCGGGCAAAAGATTGTGGCCGTTGCCGAGACGGCGGCGCACAACCCCGTGGCGTCCATCGGGCGCGTCCTGGCAGATCGTCGCGTGAGCTACAAGTACCTAAACGCCAACGCGCTGGTGGTTGCGTCGGCCAACGAGGCCGAGTCGTCCCTGCTGGTGCAGTTGATCGACGGTGTCACCGGCCAGGTGCTCGTATCGCAGTCCTACTCTGGCGTGGACTCGTCCAAGCCCATCTCGTGCGCCATGTCGGAGAACTGGTACGCCTGCAGCTTCTTTGGCGACTATTCGCACGACAACCGAGCCATCAAGGGCTACCAGGTGGTCGTGTCGGACCTTTACGAGTCTCCTTCTCCGGACGACCGCGGTCCTCTTGGCGACGCGGCCAACTTTTCTTGCCTGCACCCCGTCGACACCCCTTCGGGAGCTCCCATTCCTTGGGTCGACTCGCAGGCCTACGTCCTCTCGCAGCCCATCACGAAGCTGTCGGTGACGGTGACGCGCCAGGGCATCGCCAATCGACAGCTGCTCGCGTACCTCCCCGAATCTCACTCGGTGCTCGGCCTCGCGCGCCAATTCCTGGACCCCCGACGACCCGTGGGCCGCGACTCGACCAATGAGGAGAAGGAGGCCGAGGGGCTCGTCAAGTACTCGCCGGCGATTGAAATCGACGCCAGGGCGGTGGTGTCTCACCAGCGCAACATCCTGGGAGTGTTTGGGTTGGCAGCCACGCCGGCCGTGGTGGAGAGCACCAGCTTGGTGGTGGCCTTTGGGGTGGACGTATTCGGCACCAGGGTTGCACCCAGCGGAGTGTTTGATATTCTTGGAAACGGCTTCAACAAGGTGACGCTCGTGTCGACGGTGGTGGCGTTGTTTGGCGGCGTGATGTTTCTGTCGCCCATGGTGCGAAGGAAGCAGATCAACACGAGATGGGAGGCGCCAATGTGAGCATGGATAGGTACATAGTCAATGGATGTTTCTTGGTTCAACGAATCGTGTGACGCTTGTAGGGCTGGAGTTCAGCTGGACTAGAGCTCGTATTGAGTTGTCTCTGCACGCTGGCTCAGGTATTGTAGAGGCCGTCACCACGGCATCTCATTGGCCGCACCGCCTCCGCCACGGAGGTCTAGACTGATGTCTCAGCTATTCTGGGACGTGATGTTAAGCTTGAGTTGATGCCCGAGGAAACGATTCAGACGTAGAATCCAGTGAATATCCCCGCCTGCCGGTGCTCGAGCCGGGTGCTCCTCAGCTTATTTCTTCGTTCCGCGCACGGCACACGCAGCAGTCAGCGCTGCGGACCGGGATGTGGTTGACAACGAGAGCTCCGCTGGCGTGCACTCAGCTCGGTGGAGTGTCTGAAGCTGCGGTGACGATGCTTACACGGCGCGGCGAGGGGCCGGAACGGGCGGGTTGAACGAGTGACGAAGGATCTGCCTTTGTGTGAGCTTACTCAGAGTCGTCGAAGAGTTTCAATGCGATCAGAGACGACCTTCGAATCAACCTCGCCCAGCGCATCACGACCTGCAGCCGTGGTCTCATGGTCTCTTCACTGCTCGACTCCCCCGCTAAAAAACGTCTTGTTCAATCCCCGGATCGTCGAAAGCTGACGGGACAGTTCCGACTAACCGAACCTCGCCACGGGCCCTCGGGGTGGCGAACACGAGGTGGGATGCATCTACCCCGCAAAGAAACGATTGCATTTCAGTTAAAAGCCTGGGTTGAAGAGCCTTGGTTGAAGGCCGCAAGCGTGATCGACAAGTGCCGGGCTGGATGGATGGAGGGACGGGAACAAGGTGATATTTTTAGTCATGTAGAGGGACTGCTCTTACCAATGAGAGGTCATATATCGAACAACCACTAGGAGGACAACATTCCGAGCAATCCTTCGTGACATGTCGGCCGTTTGGACAGTAGCACAAGTCGGGGACTATTTGTCCGACTTTCTTACATGCATGGCGGCGGCGTGCATGATGCGGGCTTGTCATGCAGCGTCGACCGTGGGGACCGTATATAGAATGCTCCGGCGAGTGGTTACGCCCGGGACCTTTGCGAAGGACTTTTCTTGTGAGGGTGTTGTTGGTGTAGCTGCCAAGCAGATGGAAGAAGAAGAAGAAGAAACGTTACGCCGCAAGGCTGTGTAGATGATAGAGTTTAAACTCTATGCTACCGGCGAGACACCGCCGACGCTCCGACGTCGGTCCGCCGGGCGTCACTCAGTCGCTCCTTCCCTTGGCAGCGTCACCGAAGGAAAAGACCAGACCAGACCAGTCCAGTCCAGTCCTATACGAGCCTTGCCGACGATCACGACTATCCCTCGTCAACCTCATGACCTCTGTGTGCACATTCGTATTCTCCGCCCAGCGTCGGCTCATCGCCATGCAACTATCCTCACGCACTGCATACACTTGTAGACTCGAGTCGACGGTGCGAGTGGGGAGCCCGACTTCGCCTCGATGCCCTTCCCGTCTGGTAGCAAAGAGGCCGGTCTTTTCCCAACATAGTCGAGGGGCATTAGGCCGGGCCATGCGCCGAGGGCTTGGGCTGACGGGAGAGACGGGAGGAGAGTTGACGACAAGCCCGTCAGCTCGTGTTGGCGAGGAGGCTTGAGTGCATGACTTTCTTGGGTTGAGGAGATGGAGTAGACGGATTCGACTATATAAGGGCCTTCATCTTGCCTTCAAACTGTCTCTTCATCCTCATCAGCTTCACTCCAACACTACAACAACAACAACAACAACAACAACAACAACAACAACACCACCACCACCACCACAACAACAAACATGCAGGTCACCGCCGTCCTCGTCGCCGTCATGGCTACCCTCGCCGCCGCCGCC
>JAMQMW010002001.1:0-17727 GCA_024115155.1 Thelonectria blattea
TAACTATAAAAAAAAACTCCTTAAAAAAACTATATTAACTAAATAAGTTTTTAACTAGAGAGTTAAAAAAAGTTAAAACTATTAACTAGTAGTTAAAAAAAAAATCCTAACTAAAGGAGCCAAAACTACTCGTTAGTTAAAAGGAGTTAAAAAACTAGTAGTTAATTTTAACACCCTAGCGATAGGTCTCCTAGTCCGCGACGAAACCTTTGCCAACACATCCTCGACCGCCCTCCCGCCGAACCAATGGCAAAAGGAAGCGCAACTATGGTACGAGACCGGCCTCGCCCTCTTGCAAGCCCATTCGATGCGATTTCTCGGCCGGATCGATCTGACGAGCCCTCTTTTGTACGGACGCTTCCTTGTATATACTCCAGTCGAGATCTTCCCAGCGCCTCTCGAAACGCGGTGGAAAGCAGCTGCGACAGCCAAAAGTTCATGACCGCGGGGCGATTCCAAAACTTTCGCTTCTTCGAAACGATGCTCATCATTGTCATATGCCTGACTCTCATCTTGATCAGCTACGTCTTGGAACCGCTGGTCAAGATGATCAGACAGAAGGTGCGGAAGACGGAAGGGGCCAAGGCTCGACAAAAGGCACGCAATACGGATAGTAAATACTGGATACTGCGCGCTGTGTTGGAGAGTGTGGGGGTTGGGCCGTGGAGGGATGGGGGGAAAGGGGGAGATTTGCCTATCCCAGTGGTTGTCGATGGTGGGACGGCTGTGACTTGCGTACCAAGTCAACCAAGACAGGCTTCTACCTCGCCGTCCCATGATACTAAGATGGCTTAGAACAGGTACACTGGCAGGGTGGTTCAGGTCCGCCGCCCCGTGCGGATAAGCAAACTCGGAGTTTCTAGCCCTCATTCTTTTTCTTTCTCTCGCAGACCAAACCACCCTAGAGCCTCCGGGGGCCCATTGAGGGAGACGCCTGCGGCGGGCTTCGGTCTCTGATGTTGCCTGTAATGCATGGTGATGCGACGTGCGGTTCTTTTACCTGCAATGTCGTGCAGCGAGCTTCAGCAGCGTGCGGAGGTAGCTTGACAGGCAGTCAATAAATCGCGTAGCAAAAGGAGCTAATTGCGGTGAAGAATGAAACTCGTGTCATTATGGCGAGTAATTGTGTTGATTGGGTAGCCTCTCTACGACCGAGGTGTGGTATTAAAAGAAGCAACGCTGGAAGGAAGTAGGCCGCTCCGTGTCCCTGCCCTTCGATAATCTCCTTCATTAGTTCTCAAACAAAAGGAAGAAAAGCCAGTTCGACTATCATTACGTACTTCGTCTGAAAACGGAGAGGGTAGCCCCAAAACGACGGTAAACCTAGCACTTACAAGATCAATGTTCTCTGGGGCGATATTGCCCTCTGCGAAGTTAGACTTACACCCGAGGCCCCTTCTGTCAACAAGAGGGATGCTCACAGTCCCTCGGCTTCCTGGGCAACTTCCTACCCTACATATATCCGCCTGGGGCTATTACTCTCAATCTAGCTGCTGAGCAGGGCTGCGAGTGTTCAGGTCAGCTCGAGCGTATCTTAGTACCGTCTCAAGAGGAAGTGGGGGGGTTCGAGAGAGGCCATAGGGCTTAGACAGACTCGCCGGCATTATGCGTACATATATCATCGAATGAACCCCTCAGATGGAAGTTATTTCCTTGTCAGCTGTCATATCACCACGTGCCAACGTATTCTTTCCAATACCGAGAAGAATTAAGTGGAAGAGGACTTGGCCCCTCTATATCTCCGTTGCTAACGGGATAGTGTACTTCGGCTACATGCCTTCTTGTATAAGAAGACCTGGGTCGGTCTTGACCTCGAGGCTCGAGAGCACCCAACACGAGTTCTAGCCGCCTCCGGACCAACTAAGTTAAAAGTCCTAGAGAAAATTTCTAAACAATATGGCCAAAGGCACATTCTCAATTCATCGTAACGAGATAAAGGACTTCCATTTGAGTGCTTTTCCTCTCAGAGAAGCACTCTAAGAAAACTGCAGTACATTCTTTCAGATAACATCGACTTCCAATACCTATCCTGTCGGTTGTTGTCAGTTGGACTCACTCATTAAAACCTTCATTCCCCTTTTCCTTCGTCTGAGATACTTCATCTGGTGCTGGCAAGAAAGGCTACGCTGTTCCGTTTACACTCCCTAGAGTCGTTTGTATTAAACCAAAAGAGATCAACGTTCCAAATATTTGCGTAGCTCAAAGAAAAAGACCCATGAACAAGAAGAATACAAGATCAGCCTGCGATGCTTTCTTGGTTTCTATGAGACTGAGAACGAAAGATGGATATGGGAGCGGTTTCCTAGATTTCGTCGAGACATTGGGGTCAGACGATGAAATATTCAGACAGGGCAATTGTAGATTTATTGTTCAGACCAAAACGTCTCCCCATCCTGCTCCCAGCAGCCTTAGTACATTGATTAATAACATAAACAAATCCCTAACCCCTAATCATGTTGGAATGAAGTCACCCTGGCTCAATCTCGGTCAACTTGCTTTGTTCCACATTGGCGACAGAATCTATCCCCAACTTGACATCCAAAGCCACATTGCGAACAGTAACGGGTATTCGAGCTCGCAACCGGCATCCCGGAGCTCAATCCCTGTGCACTCTTCGGCCTCGCCTCCAGCGGCGGAGACGCGAGCGAATATTGCGGCAGCTGCGGAGAGGGAGCCCTCCTGAGTTGTTCCGGCTGCGTGCCAAACGAAGCGTTGGTAGCTGGCGCACCAGGCATTCCTGGCGCTAGAATCGGCGGTTGGGCATTATACACCTGCTGCGGTGGCATTTGTCGAGCGGCTTGGTTTTCCGTACCCGCTTTGATAGCGTCGTCAATGGCACGCTGTGTTCGTCGTTCCTGCTCTGCCTCTTGACGCGCACGTGCGTCAACCTCGTACTGTATCTGCATCTCTCGCTGCGATTCCATGGCCGCTTGATGCTGGACTTCGTGCCGGGCGGCTGCTCTGGATGCGCCGACGACGACGGCGGCGCCGAGGATAGGTCTTCGTCTACGCCCAAACATCACGGTGATTGTCTTGAGTGTAGGTTGGTGAATTGTATGCGTAGAGTGTTGAAGAGGGGGCCTTTTCGGAAATGGACGTCTGCTAGGGAACGGAATTCTAACCGAAAGCCTTCGACGGGGGTTATTATGGCATCTCGCAGTTGCTCTTTAAGTCCCAACTGGAATCCAAGCCTCCAATGGCTCATCAGGTGAGTTGGTGACGTGTCGTTCAGCCCACCAACACCCGAGTGTGTGTTGTGATGTCTTGTGGCTTGCGTTAAGGGAAGCTTGTTGGCCTCGTTGGTGTGATTGGCCATGGCAATGAACTTACACCAACCAGATAAACCACGACGCTATTCATTCTAGACCGCAATGGCGCAAGAAAGGCACAACAAGTCCCAACCTATTATCGCCAAGACTCCTTTCCTTGTCCAAGTTCGTATTTCCCTACTATTCTTTGCCAAAGAAATGCCATGTACCAATTTGTGCAAACTAAGCTACAGGGATACCTAAGGAGAGTTAAGTCACAAAATGTCCTCCTCTACAACCTTGACTTTGA
The DNA here is from genome assembly GCA_024115155.1 of Thelonectria blattea. NCBI lineage: Eukaryota > Fungi > Ascomycota > Sordariomycetes > Hypocreales > Nectriaceae > Thelonectria > Thelonectria blattea. The sequence goes on from JAMQMW010002001.1 coordinate 3,559, forward strand.
CTTTCATTCCCCAGCCATCCGGACCTCCTACCCAATTCTTCTTCTTCCCAACCTTCTCCACAATCTTCACATGCTCGCTCAGGGCCTTTTTCAGCTTCGCCGGATCGTTCTTCACCTTTTGTACGGAGATTGTCAACTCCACCCCCTCCCTCTGCCTCTTTCGTCCCAGATCCCAAGCCCACTCGGACGAGAGGACGACTCGCGGCTTGCCCTCGTCGATCTTGCCCGAAGGATAGAGTCGGCTGATTAAGTATCCAACTCTGCCGAGGTACGCACACCACCAGACTTCCTCGGGCGTAATGACGCGACGGAGGGCCTCCTTGAACTGGGCCTCGCGAGGGGGCAGCTCGCCCATGTACCGCGACTCCAGCATGAGAGCGAGTCTGGCTCTGTCTTCGTGAGAGACACCGCGCGTAGAAGCGAGCAGTCCGGCGCTGGTGCTGTACATGGCCGCCGTGGAGGCCAACTCCTTGTCCATGATGGTGTGTACGTACAAGAGGTTGGCAAACGCACGTATGACGTGCAAATTGATGGCGTCCGGGAACTTGCGCGTGCCACCTTTGGATGGCTCGGGGAAAGAGAAGCTGAGAAGGCGGGAGATTGCCTCAACCGACTCGGGTGCAAACCGCTGCGTCGTGACCTCGAGGGGGTCTTGGACTCGGACGCTCGGCTCGAGTTCTCTGAAGAGCAAACCCTCTCGCACGCCTCCCTGACAGAAGTGTGCAACTCGGATCCCGTGCGGAATCGCTCGGGCGAGGACGTTGATCAAGAACGCGACGGCTGGCACTTGTTGTCTCCGCCGATCGGAAACCCGGAAGACGGAATGAGCGGTCCGAGCAACCTCCTCCATGGCCTTTGTGTTCTCGAACCGCTCCCTCTCAACCGTGTAGCCGTTGATGATGGAGATTGGGTGCGGGTGCTTGCCGGTTTGGCTCATATACAGCAGCAGGTAGCCCCAGCCTCTGAATCCTCCCCCGGAGAGGTATAATGGGAACCCGCCGTTGTTCTTCGCTTCCTCCACCAAGCTTTCGGGAACTCGGATGGTCTGATAGGCGTGTTGGAAATTGGACATCATCTCGTGGCGCAGCTTGTCCAAGGCCTCGTCTGCCTCGTGCTTCGATTTTCCCCTCTTCGCGTCGTCAATCTTCTTGGTCAAGGCGGCTGCCCCGTACGGAAAGCTGATTGACCCTTTGTCGCTGATGCGGACGTTTCCGCCCTGAGAGATGATCCAGGTAATCTGGGTGCTGCCACCGCCAAGGTCCATCATGAGGCCTCTGATATCAGAGAAACCACTCGCAACGCCCAATGCGCCGATCCGTCCTTCGTCTTCCTTGCGCAGCATATCGACGGAGAGCCCGGTGGCCAAAGCAATTGCCTTTAAAAACGCGGCAGAGTTGATGGCAGCGCGAGTTGCTTCCGTGGCCACAATGTGAATGTTCTCTCGGGGAACACCAAGGTCGGCGCAAACAATTTTGAAGCGATTGAGGGCGGCAATGACATCGCCAATGATTTCCCGGGGAATGGGAATTCGGCGTCCGGTCTCTGGGTCGAATTGCGCGTCGTAGAGTGATATGTCAACGCGATACACATGAACTGTCGGGAGGATGCGAGAGAGAGGCGGGGATAGATCTGTGACTGAGAAGCGGATTCCGTTACTAGAGACGCATGGTCAGGTTCCAGGCTCGTTTCAAAGGAGTATGACACCTACCTCCCCATGTCAACCACTCCCCTTAGATAAGGGTGTTTCCCTTCGGGTAACTTATCCAGGGGCTCGGGGCCAGAGCCGCAGAGCGAACTCGAGTCGTCAAGGAGGTCGAATTCATCTTCGGAGTCGCTGGAGGAATCCATTGGCAATTGTGGGAAATCCTCAGCAGCAGAATTCAGGGCAATGTGACAGGAGCTGTCAGTCATCGTGGGTCGTGAATACCCAAGTCTCGATGTGTGTGTGGTTGGAAGCTTGGAGCAAACGGACTTGAAAGGATAAGAGCACAAGTCATGAAAAGCGACCTGTTACGATCACTTTCCGATTTCTTTATAGGAAGGTGATTACCATGACACAAGTGTTGCTCGAATTTATACTTTGATATATTGACACATGAAGGTGGCCATGATGTCGAAGGGCATCATAATAGCCGCATTCCAGCCGCAAAACTCCCACTCATATCTTGTATTGCAGAAGCATTCCGAACTTTTTCTGTGCTCATGAGACTGCCAAAGACGGAGCAACATCCGTACTTGCCAGGGTTCAGTAGTCCCGAGCAACGGGTCTATAATTGTCACTTCCAGGTCGTGATTCGCAGAACACCGAACATGTGCGATGGAGGAAATCTCGACGGCGTGGATTTTATAAACGTGGCTTCGACATTGACTTCTCGGTTGAGATCATCGCCCACAAGCGTCGCAACTCAGCCGCACTAAGACCGACATTTCCTGGTCGTGTGCAGCATGCAACCTTGAGGCTCACGCTTCCGGCCTTGCAATTAACTTTCCACTGGAGTTTAGCAACTTTAGCATGCCTTGGTTATATAGCTCAATGCTCTCGGTGCCCTGACCAGCCACACATGCTCTCGATAAGATATTCTCGATTCATCTGCCAATTCACACCTGGCCCATGAGTCCGTCAGATTGGTTGCCTGGGTATCGAGAGGACTCTGAATCGTCAATTGACCTCGATTGGAACGATAGTGGGCCGCTGCCACCACAAAACCACACATCATGATGACATGTTGGTCACAAGTGTCCCAAGCCACGTTGGGCAAAAGTTTTTGGCCAACTGTTTTGGGTTCATACGTGGCTTGCTTGGGTCGACGGTATACGAAAGCTTCCATCTCAGCTCACATGTTCCCCATATTCCCCGCGTCAAAGAAATGTGACGTGGGGTTTCCAAGAAATAATAGGTAGGTCCAAAATCGTTCGATTCAAAGGATGCTTGACAAGTACAGGTTCCAAAGGGCCAGATTGCTCCGTTGTTGCACAAAGAGGAAGCTCTTTGCGAGCATCCTAACCTCTGCTCGGCTAAACCTCGGTTAGGCCGAGAACAAAATCCCCTCTCGCGACAATAGGTCCGAGGGATCAAGGCTCTTTCTTTCAATCAATTGACCCCTATATCGTCTGCTCGATTGTATGTGTTCCAAGCGTTCCTCTCCTATCATAACTGCGCTGCTCTGCGAGATCCGTTAATTACATGCCCGAGCCCCTTCCGCCAAGCCTTCAAGACCTGCTTGCCACATTCCAAGTTCAATATTAGTGATCTGATAGTGAAAGTCGCGTGGAGAAGAACGCCCAGTTCGACGAAGCAACCCTTCTACTTGCAAGTTTCTAGGAAAATTTCGAGTACCCATTGGTTGGAGGCGGGGTCCGACTAACCAACTATGCCCAAGGCGATTCCTGTCACAGTTGCCCTAGCGATTCTTATTCCGTCTAGATAGTACTGAGCAAAGAACATGGATCGGCTCCCAGCCCGGGATGCTGTCCTCCCGAAACTGGCCATCTTGACGTCCCACCCTGGATCATCACCAGGCGGTTTCGACTCTCGAGGACAGCCTATCTATAAGCAAGCAGTGGACAAATGCCTCCCATTCCTAATAGTCACATAGACGCTATAGTTTTCCGCTGTCATGCGCACATGGCGGGCTTATTTGCCGCTCGTGGCGCGAGAAGAGGTATTAAGCACGTCATGGAAGTTCTTTGGGGTCTTGCGAACTCGCACCACCAGCATGGATAGTGAGTACTTGCGCGACATTCCCAGTTGCAAGATGAACATAATCTCCTTTGCCAAGATAAAGTTACAATAAACACATGAAATAACTCTACTTGTAAGCTTGACGCCGAATCTGCCCTGCAATTTATTCGACAGCTGCGCATGCTTTCAGACTGTGAGCTCGAGTACACTCCCCTTTAGAATACCTAGATATTGATTGGCGCGCAATAGCCCAATCCTCAATTGCGGCGGCCGCGATATACCAATCTTCCCATTCGATGGCAGGGATCCCCAAACTATGTTTTAACTTACCTAGGTAGACATATATCAATGGATGTCAAAGGGACTTCTGCTCAGTGGGGGACACGAGGAGAGATGTTGAGGTAGCTCGGAACAAGTTGAAGCCAGGCGGATGCTATCTCGCGCCCGGCAGACGGTGTCTTATCCAACTCAGGCCCTACTTTATGTAAGAAGAGCGTCCCAGCAGCTTCGGAATGACAAAGGTTCGACCTTTACCACGCCAGGGGAAGAGATTATCGTTGCGCTCGTGGTTCGGTCAATCTTTTACCGAACCCCAGACACCTCCGACGCCTTGATTTCCTACGGATAGATGTCTCCTTCTTGGTAGGTACTTCTTAAAGTCGTCCTGCCCATCACCGACACAAACAGCCTATACAAGGGCCGCCCAGTCGTTCGCAGGCAATCGTCGCACACATTCTCCGGTTAGGGTCTTTGCGTATAGACTAATGCCCAGGAGACGAACAATACGGCCATAATCATCTGTACCCTTGAAGGACAAGTATGTTCATTGGCCTGTTGAGGGGAGTGGCGTTGACTCGTGACCAATGTTATGTAGTCGAGTGCTGACAGTATTTCCTGGTGCCTAAATCCGTGAGGCTTGGCATGAGGCCTTTCGCCAACACAATATTCGTACACACTCCCAAAGCAAATCAGTTGTTACACGTTTTGAACACTCTTACACATACACCGTGTCTTATTTCTACCCAGAAACCAGCGTACTCATGGATCCACAAACTACGTCTATCGACCTTGCCTCCCTTCCCGCCTATTCCTATAGTACGCTCTCGCGGCCTCATCAGGACATCCGGCTTCTTGAACTTCTTCCCGGACAAACCAACGACCCCATATACATCAAAATCCATCACGCGCAAATTCGGAAAGTTCAGAGAAGTACTCCATCGAGGAGGAAGAGCCGCAAAGACATCGAAGCGACCCTCGGCCCCGATTAGGAAGTCCACGAGGCCTTTGATGGGAGGTATATTTTTATGAACGACCCTCTCGACAAGACTCAGTGGAGCCATCCAGATCCAGACTTTGACCGCTCACTCTACGAGGTTGAAGATCTAGTCGAAGTGAAGCCTCAGTTTGAGGCCTTGTCCTACGTCTGGGGCAGTGAACCACCATGCGGCTTCATCACGGTTGAGGGGGCCACTCGGACGAAGATTGAGGTTCGGCCGAATCTGTTGGGTACACTCCAGCACTTCAGAGACGCGGCCTCATCCAGAACATTGTGGATCGACGCCATCTGCATCAACCAGAACGACAACACCGAAAAGGGTATTCAGGTTGGGAGGATGGCCGACATCTACCGCTTCGCCTATCGAGTCGTCGTCTGGCTCGGCCCGGAAGCAAACGACAGCAATGTTGGCATCCAGGCACTTCGCGAGATTGGGGAGCAGACCATATTTCTTACTGGCAGCAGACGGACTCCCGCCCCCGGTGCAAAGCATGATGATTGGTGGAAAGGCTCGATCAAGATTCCCTACAACGAGAAGACGTGGACTGCAGTCAGCCATATTCTCTCGAGGGATTGGTTCCAACGTCTTTGGGTGCTACAAGAGTTCACTTTTGCCAATTCCCGATCCATCATGCAGTGCGGCCAAGAAATCATCCCGTTTCCCGACTTTTGGAGCACGGCCGTGACGCTCTTCCCAAAGAGCGAGAAACCCCCGCAAATCGCGCTGGATAAGCTACTTACGGCGGTTGATCTTGTTTCTGCCTTTGGCAAAATGCCCTTCGCGGCCTTGTTGAAACAAGCTCGAAGAAGACTCTGCTCAGACCCCCATGACAAGGTCTATGCCATCCTGAGCCTGGCTCCGAAGGGATTGGCCACACAGAATCCAGCAGACTATGCCAAGGATCCCAGTCAGGTGTTTATGGATCTTTCTGTGGTTCATGCCCAGCAGGTTAAGCGGTTGGAGATGTTTCATCAATGTAACCAGGCGCTTCAGAAGCTTTCCCTGCCCTCTTGGGCTCCGGACTGGACAGCTGCTTTCGATGTGGAATACGCCATCCAGGATCAGTTCGCCTCTACCACTTCACAGGCCGAATTCAGCTTCTCGCCACCCAACATACTCGCTGTCACCGGGCTACAATGCGCCATCATCTCGGAGTGTCTGACACCCGTACCGTTGGCGGGGGCCATTGGAGAGATCGTCAAAGTCGTTCGGGGTTGGCAGCCGGAAGGTCTTGAAACGGATACCTATAGCATCACCGGGGAGAGCATGAAGATGGCGCATGCGAAGGCGATTTGCCAAGACTTCCTTCGCGAGAGATTCCCAGACTTCACAATTCCCGACAGTGCCGGGTGGGTAGCCCAGGACTACGACTGCCCAATGTTTGGAAGCGACCTGGAGGGCGTGCCAGACTCGTATCAGTCTTTGCCGGACAGTCACCATGTTTCTACGGCATCGATGATGTGCAGCGGTAGACGATACTTCAAAACAGTCGAGGGGTTTATTGGGATTGGGCCCGCGCATACTCAAGATGGTGAGCAGATTGAACAACTGTGATTATTCTTCGGCTTGACATCAAGGCTAAGCCAGCTATATAGGAGATGTCGTTGTTGTACTTGTTGGTTGTTCGAGCCCCGTGGTCCTCCGACAAGCACCGAATAGCCAATGGACGCTCGTGGGCGAGTGTTTCGTCCATAGGCTCAACGATGGAATCGGCCTGCTCGGCCCGCTTCCCGCACCGTGGAGAGTGCAGATTTCCGCCTTCGACTACTATCGATACACCCACCGCTTCTTCAATCCAGATACGGGAGAGTCGACTCTGGAGGATCCAAGGCTGGAGCCCTTGGCCGACTGGGAGAGGATCGAGCACGAATTGCAGGACGATGACCCTCTAGTGTATGATTATTTCCGGCACAAGACTACGGGGGAGGTCACCGCTTTTGATCCTAGGATGGGTGCTGATGCGTTGAGAGATCGGGGTGTTGCATTGCGGCAGTTTAGCTTGGTCTAGCTGAGCATGATATTTTTCAGAAAACAGGCTCTAGCAACTATCCGTACTCTTTCTGCTAATTTTATTAATGCCCGGTTCTTTAATATTGGTGATTTTGCTATTGAAGGTGTGCAGGAAGGAGAAAAATGCGTGCATATGCCGGGTGAACCAGGATGATCCTGAGGTTATGCCCAGCAAGCATCAATTTATCGATGTTCTCTTATAGTATACTTTTCTCATACTATTAGCTGCAATTGACTCGGTTATTTGGGTCAACAGGGGCATCTCAAGTGTCAAAACGAGATCAAGGCTGTCTATAATGACACCATCTTCCAGCACTGAAGCTGCTGCGAGGGTCAGAGGCAGGTTAAACCACAATAGACAGCAGCGAAAACCCATTGCCGAACCAGACAAGAAACGGAATAAAAAGTATGACCAAGGCGGCGATAAATTCTAGAGTCATAGGCCATGTCCTGTGATTGGAATCCAGCTCGTCTCTCATCCCGCGAGAGTCAAGCATCTGTTGACCATGAATGCGGACACGGAACATATCATCCTTGAATGTCTTAGTGCTAAAGGCGATCATATGATCATTTTGCTTATTAGTTATCACCATAAATTGTGACGGTTGATTGGTTCAGATCTGGTCCGCAGCTTTGAGTCTTATTGAAGATGGCGTTATGAGTTTATCGTGGAGGAGATGGACCTTAAGTGAATTCGAGATTCGAGATGTGAATTGTAGTTTCGAGCTCCATCTATGGCATTTTTCTCTCTTACCTTGACCTCACTTGCGTCTATCTCAGAACTAAAACGCGATCCTCCCCGCCTGCTAACCGACGCGTTCTGAGATCAACACTAGGTAAGATGTACCCCAGCCAGAAGATCCCATTGACCGTGATACTCACAGAAGGCTCGCGAACGTGGAAGACTTCCTTGCTGTCGATCACACCCAATGCGTACGTGCAAAGGATCGGGATGCCCGACGTAGTTCAATGAGGCAGACAGAAGTTCACGAGTGAGACGCCAGCTGGTGCGCAGGGTCAGACTTGCGTGTAACTCACCTTGAGCTGCCTATGGATCCGGATGCCCTCTCTCAGGCAACTTTGAAAGTTTGTTTTCCATATGTAGGAGTATCTTAATATCGACTATTAAGGCAATCTTGGGTGCTGCGACATGAAAACCACCCCCGTGGGTGGCCACCTCCCCTCGAAAACGCCCACATGTCCTGAGCACCCAGCCAAAACCAATATCATTAAGCATAAGATGAAAATCGCAATAGGTCTCCATCAGCTTACGAGCCAGAAGCAGTTATGACATATTTCCATGTGCATCTCGTTGATACCGGGATATGAACGTCCCCAGATGCTGAATAGGAACGGAGAGGCCAACTCATAAAGGGCATCAACCGCATTACCAGCAAGATAAAACCGTGGAATCTTAAGGACAGCCACAAGTTTCAAGCAGGGTCGCAGAAGCTCGCTCTATCGGCAAGTTATTGCCAATATGGTAATAAATCTGACGACATCTTAAGGCACCCATGGACGTCTGTGTTTGTCGAAGCGATCGATGTGATGAACCTCTGAGTCTCGTTCTGGTGATTAACTGAGTGTTAGATGCACCTCCAAGGACTACAGACGAGATACTACGGGACCAAGAACATACGTCCTCCCTATCACGCTTTCGTTGACAAAATTCAACGATGATGATAACTCCTTCCTGATTCGCAACGATCCTTATCCCAGTCTGGTCTCCAGCAGAATCCAAACTGAGACAGTCCACCATCGACGCTCCTTATTCATATTTTGTAAATCAACTCTTCCTAGATAGGGGTCAGTCATCTTCAATGAGGGGAGGGACGCAAGCCGGAAACATACTGATAAACCGTCCCGTCACGGTAAGTAGCACATCCATTCCAGCCTGTGCCAATACCACACTGTACCTTGCCCGATACCCAGCTCTGAGAGGACCCAATACAGTACACGTAGTCGCCATTTGGTCCGCAGGGCGGGAACCAGTTCATTCCGAAAGTCTTGCATCCGGCCAGCCTATCGCACCATTGGGCACAGAACGCCACGCGGTCCGCATGAGTACTCCCAGCTGGCATGTTGGAACCTGTTTGATCAATAAAAGTACTACAAGCAGTCAGTTTACTTCACTTATACTCAAGCGTAGACTCTGGGCGAAGAAACGTAAGGCTTACTTGGGGGAGTAGGCGCATCCATCAGTAGGGCCAAAAACGAGGGAATACTGGTTGGCAACCTGCACGGTAGTTGTAGTCTGTGGGACGGTGGTAGTGGCTGTTGTCGTGGTGAATGAAGTGGTGGTGAATGCAACGTTGGTTGTCGAATAAGAGGTGATGGATGTGGTTGTGATCGTCTTTGTCGGCAAAGTGGTTGTCGTGTCGGTGTATTGCGTCGAGACGTACTCGATAGAGGTTGTATCGACTTCCAGCATGTCCAGGGTCGTCGTATAAACAACAGAAGTCACCGTGGTCTAAGAGTGGTGAGCAAGACGGCAGTAGACGTGTGGGCAGGAGTGATCTTACTGTATCAGTGCTGATAGTCGACGTGAAGACGTTCCCAGCGGTCGTAACACCACCAACATCTGTGGTCACGGTGGCTTTGATCGTTTGATATGTTGTCGTGACAGAGGTAAACGGCGCCGTGACAGTCTTACATGTAGGTCGAGGCACCAGGCACTACAAATGATGCCAAATATTAGTATGCATCCCTGACGCAAGTTTTCCAACATGACAGACCCGAGAAAAGGAGCGGGACTGTTGCACTTACCGAACAAGCAGTTTTCCGCACATCATGCGGAAGATGCTGCAGATGGTCGAACAGACGATGCTTCTTGTTGCCATAGTCATTGCGTCGAGGATGGCAAGGACCCGGAGGTTTCGTGGGCGACGGCTCGGGCTCGACAGCGCGCTTTCTCAAGCCGTGGTCTATCTGTGTCGTGACTGTTGCTGTGCCAGAAGAAACCGTCGTCGTAGTTTTCACAGTCGAGATAGTTGTAGCCGTAGTCGTAGTTATTGTTGTTGGCAGAGTTGCAATAGCCACGGTGCTACATCGCGTCAGATCTGACGGACAGGACGTTTCGCATGGAGCAACTTACCTTATTTCCGTTCCCGTAACGCTGAAATCCGTCGCCGTGGATGTGTAGACAATGGGATAGCGGGAGTTGGTGTAGACTGTCTCGATGGAAGTCGACGTGTAGCTCGTTGCGGTCTGTTGATGCCATGTCAGCGATGGGAGCACAGCTTGGGCCGATGATCATACCGAGGTCGACGTCGTGACGGTTTTCGTCACAGTCGATGTGTAGACGTATGATACTTCTGTCGCGGTGTTGACGACGTCGGTCGAGTATCCAGTCACGACCGTAGCTACTGCGGTGACATGAGTTGTGAGAATGCGCGTCGAAACGCCAGTTGGGTGCTTAGTGACGGTGCATGGCGATTGAGGACCTGGGAAATGTCAACCAGAGTTCAATCGCGTTCCCATTTTCGAGTCTCACATTTCTGGGCGCAATAAGAGAGCGCGGGAGGGTAATCAGAGAGATATCTCAGTTGATCGTACGGAGGCCGGAAGCAGACATTGGAGGGATGGGCCAGGACACCTCCAATGCTCAGGACCAGGAGCAAGACCTGGAGCATCGTGGACGACATGCTGGGGGACGATCCTCGGGACCTCTGCAGGGAAAATGTCTCTCGAGGCGAGCACCATCAGTATTATAGCGAGAGCACTACATTTCCGACGCCAAATTTCCCCTTCCCAGCAACTAGATCAAACCCAGGACCCTCGAATTGATGGATACGTCGGCATCTCGCAATACGAGTCGGGCCTCCTTTCGAAGCCAAAAAGCAACTGCCGCTTTGTTCTAAAAAGCGCCTCACCGACCGTAGTTTTCAGCTGGTCGCGCTACTCCATGTCAACGGCTTCACCAAGTCAGAAAGGAGGTGGCGCTTGCGAGGGTATGGTAATCACTACGTTCAGCCACGTTTTGTAGCGCTCTTCCTCGATTCCCAAGTCTCCTCACCTTGACAAAGAAGACGCAACGGTGCCATTATGGTTTCGACCAAGTGACGCACTTCCCCTCAGGGTCCCTATCCTTTTGGTTCGAGGAGGATCCTGACGCCGCCATGCCTCACCATGTGTCCACGTTTGATGTCTCTCTCCACGACGCTGTTTCTGTCACCGCTTCAGCATCTCCTCCAGGGATGGTGGAGATTAATCGCTCAGCTCGGCTCGACGCCAGTCCACGAGTCTCCATTCTAGCGACTTGTGATGCAGCTTGACAGGCTCGGCGCAGTGGATACATGTACGTCAAATGCATTAGGCGAAGCGTGAATCGCTTGGATGGCAGAGGGTGCCACACGTCCATACGAGGTAGACGACGAAGGGGAGAAGTCTAGACAATTACTATTCGTGAGGTAGTGTTGGCTTTTTCAGTGAGTGACTAGGTGAGAATAGCTCAAGTCAGTGCACTAAGTTGTTCTAGTCCCCGAAGATCACGTAGTCCCACGCTTCTAAACACCCCCGCGGCTTACGTGAGCCTAATCAACCTATCAAATCCCGCCATCCAGGACAAAGACAGCTCAGCCCAGGGTGTCAATTTCTCAATCTGCCAATCAGCGAGCATCGCGTTGAACAAGATGTCGGTTCAAGCTTTCATATTTCCGGACCGGACCCAAGTCAACGGCCCTTGGGCTCGGGGACCATTTCTCCATGTTCCACTCAGACCCTGGATTTCAGAATCAATCCCCGGTTCTAAACAGACGCCAAACTGCATTTGCACTGGGCGGAAGATGCCAAGTTGTCACTGGCAGTCGGACAGGGGGACGTCCAGTGGAGTGGGAAAACATTTGAAGCGTCCTCCTGCAGTTGTTGACTTTTCCATCGTCGGATGCCTTTTTCCCAATGTGTATTGTCGCTTGATCAAATGCGCAATGTGGCCTAGTGGCTTCAAAAGCGGTTGTTTTTATTGCTTCACAAGGATGTGTAAGCCTTGTTAATGTCGATCACAAGGTCAAGAAAATGCAATTCAGGCGATGGTATAGGGTAACTAGGCGGGAAAGCAACGACGTGCGGGCAATGCGACCAACGCCCTGAGACCAGTCACATCAAGCACAGTCCGCCAGAGTGCAATAACTCTGCAAATCTGGAAAATCGCAAGATATCAGCCTTCGCAGCAGCTTTCGCAGTCTCTTGCAGTGACTCTTGCAGTAGCCCTCTCAGTAGCTGCGAGAGGTTGCAAAAGCTACCTCTTCAAGAGCTACTGCAAGAGACTGCAAGAGACTGCAAAAGCTGCTGGCAATAGAGGCATTTTAGGTTCTTTTTAATATATTAATTAATTGTCTTTGCGATTTTCTAGATTTGCGGAGTTGTTGCACTCTGGTGGACTGTGTTTCATGTGCGACTACAGCCAGTCACTCCGAATAAGGATTCAAACGTCAGCTCTTTCTTCGAACAGGATTGCTAATAAGCTACAAATAGGATAGCTGCATTTCATTTATGCGGACTTATTGTCCATAATTTGGGGACAAGTAGAACTGCCTCTCAAAAGCAAACATGTTCTGAAAAGTGCAGAACTCGGCAGCTCCCAGCTCAAATTCACACATGGACCCCCCAAGCCAAGTCGTAAGATCCTCTGCCAGTGCTTTGTCCTCTTGCGGTCCGAGATGTCTCAAAAAGTACGCGATGCTCACGTGAAGCTCGTATACGTCATGGTTGGGATGTCTGAATCCATGGACGTCGGCGAGCTTGTCTCGCAGCCGTCGGATGCGCTGGTCTTCCTCGACGGTTGCCCCTTCGACTCGCAGGGTTATTCCAGTATGGAACGAGCCAAATCCCACAGCTCGCAGTTTATACGGCGGAGCTAGCCTATTACGGTTGATTGAATGCCACAGCTGGCTTAATCGAGGTGAGGCGATCGATGTCATTTTCTCCAGCCTTTCGCTACTTTCTTCGCGCGGCCACTGGTCGTAAGCGCAGATGCCGTCGACGAGCGTCATGTGCCATGATTTCGGAGGGAGTAGGACGATGCGAGAACTGAGAGGACTTTCGCTCAAGCCGGCGTAGATGGAGCGAAGACCGGGTAGCAGCGGGGAGGTTTCGGGTAGGTGGCACAGAATTGTGTTTCCGGGGTAGTCTTGCACTTCTCCCTCTGGGGAAAATTTGTCCGGGACGCCGATGGGATACTCTGGCCTGGAAGGGCCCCCCATGATGATGAGGTTCGAATGTGGTTGCGGGAGCACGACCAAAATAATGATCAGAGAATGATGTGGGTGGGAGCATGAAGAGGCTCGTCAGGCCGGTTGGAGAGAAAAGTGAGTGTTCCCCTCACATGCACCTTTCGACTTTTTACTCATGAGTCATTATTCATGAACCGAGGATGTCATGCATCGTTGAATCCCGAAACCGCGGCATTCTCTATCGTCTAAGCATAAAATATGCAACGCATTGACACGGGCTTTACAGAACACTTATCTGGCATTTGGCTGGTGGCGAGAACGGACCTATCCGAGCTTGATGACCATTTTCGCCGGATCTTACCATTTTGTGTCCTCGACGCCGTCGATATGGGAGGAAGTGATCCTCTGGGGTTGAAATATGGTCTACTGGGTATGGCCCACCCTATGTCAGGTGTTATAGTGCGGACGTGAGGTGTGATGCTGCCATATTCAGCCAGCGAGTGTCCAAATAATCACAAACCGTCTTGAGAACAGAGAGGTTGCCGTACTGGGATTCGTATGAGGGGGTGTCACTTGTATATACCTGGGTAAGGTATAATCTCTTCGCACACCCAGATACTTATCTGTAGGACGAAGGATTTATGTGCTTCTTAATGTTACTTTGCAAGGAAGATTTAATTCACTGTAGGAATTATATGAAGACGGCGAGAAGTGCAAGGGCAACGCCTGAGCCGATGACGATGCGGCAAATGCCACCCGCCGCTTTGTAATATTCTTCTGGGTCCCTGTCGTCGATTCCCTATCGAGAATCTTTCTCAGCTATTTGTGTAATCTTGAAGCCCAGGTTGAAACCGGCTGACTGTCTTTCCAATCGGAAGGGAAAGAGTATTTACCGGACCGGTCAATGTTTCGTGGAGAAGGCGGGCAAGGGATAATGCTCTTCGACAGAGTCCCAGCCATCTTTTAATAGTACTCTTATTTATATGCTTAATGCTGTGCTAGCGAGTTGCGAGCTATTACATATTAATAT
>JAMQMW010002009.1:2423-16408 GCA_024115155.1 Thelonectria blattea
TCCTGGCCAGATGCGGTGCTCGCCTGCATCATCGGTCGCTTCCAGATGAGACGATTTCTGTATCCGTGGAAGGATTAATAAACCCATAAGCAAACCTCGGTCTCACTCAATTGGCCGCGTCAGAGCTAATTCGTTCCAATTGAATTTTGCCTCGCTCGGCATTTGAAGCTAGTTGCAACGACGTCGCATCGGCTCTCGCCCTCGAGATGGCTCCATGCATGCATGCACCATGACGATCAGCAGAGGAACGAGTGTTCCAATATCAGACATTGCTTAGTTATAGAGCATCATCGTTCATATCGTTCATAACTAACTGGTTATACTAGCCAGTCTTATGTGTACAACTCACACCCTACCTCCTCTTCCTTCCTCATCCGCCTCCTCTGCCTGCAACACACCGCCTTGCAGACCGTTTCCCGGCTTGTGCCGTGCCCGTGTTAATTAACCCTCGACATGACTCGATCATGGTGCAACGCTTGATGGTTCATGGTGCCGCTTTCCTCGCCGCTTTCCATGTCCGATTGCGTGCCCGGTGACGGGGTGAGGTTTTTTTGGGGGGTCTTGACGATAGCATGGTGAGGCAATTATCTCGGCGTGCCTCGGTCGCATTTTTCCTTTCGGACCTTGTTTACCGTCTTCGGGCGTCGGGGCGATCCGAGGCACGACGAAACGTTGCGAGTCTGACGTTTCGGAGGGGTTGCTGGTTCGTGGGTGGTCTAGGGTAAGTTGTTTTGAGGGAGGTTGGGATGAGAATTGGTGATGTGGAAGGGGGTTAATGGGATGTGTCTTTTCTATGAGGTTGTTTGGTTTATTCTATTGGCAAATGGGAAATGTATAGCTTTCACTGCTATCAGATACTTGTGTGTCTATTGCGCTGTGGTTTTTCTTCTCCAGTTGGTGTCTATCTCATTTCACTTGTTATGCTTATCAACCACCTCCAGAACGACTCTAACGTCAGACGAATCACGGTAACAGAGAACATGAGCATAGGTGACCAGTATTTCAACATTAGGCTCACACCACTCCACGTCTAATTGAGAACCCCCCTCCGCAATCCAGTTATTCAAGAACTGGAAAGCCGAAGACGGAACCAGACTCGGCTTCCGTTAATGACACCCGTGCGTTCGCGGCTCGCACCCATCAGTCCCGTCAGCTTCCTTGGAGCCTGAGCAAGAAAGAGTTTATAATCGCCTTGGCGATGTGGTCATGGAAATATTGGGAATCTCTTACACTTTTAATACCTGCGTGCGTAAAGAGACGAGTATCCGAGGTGTCGGTTCACGCTCATCTCATCACGAGAACAACACACAAAAGCTTCATTGGGACTTGAACCGATGAATGAAACCTAGCAGTGACTACACCAGACATAGATATACACCGTTTAGAAATCACTCTGCTGGACCCCATTGAGAAGTCTCTGGGCTTTCCCAAGTCATTCCCCGCGTGGACCAAGACGAAGTGTAACTCACCGACACGAGGGACGAGGGGCTCCAGACGATATCAGAGACCTCAGACATCAACTCGACATTCAGGAATAAAATAGCACCCGTGGTTTATATATGAAACTTTCATGGCCTTGACATGATGCATGTGTGTTGAGACTATGCCTAGGAACTCATCGCCTTGTTCGGAATCCGGCTCCTCCTGGCAGGGCATGAGATGACACTCATGACATTTTGCCCCTTTACTACACGGCCTGAGATCTTATTTATATATCCCACGCAGTCTGTTTTGCTAGCACACCTGCGTTCGCTCAGAGCACTGGTCAAAGAGTTTCGGGGGTTGTCCATCTCCTCTTCTCTCTCCTTTGTGCACATCAATCTTCGCGAGGCCCTTTTCAATTTCAACTATTCAAAAGAAAAAACCAACAGCAAGAGTAACGAAATTTGCACACTTACATTATACCAAGTATAAGGTGGAAATAGCCCCCCCATTGTTTCTCATTTGAGGTTTTGTTAACTCGCTTACGATACTCACCGCGAAACACGACGGGACTGTTCACTCAACTTCGGCCGCCCAACACGACTGATAGCACCTCAAGCGCAGCGCAAACAATAACACACAAACCTAAATCTGAGCCGACATTCAACACATTTCCTTCCTATGTCTCCCATCTTAATCTTGACCTTGGTTATTCGTAGTAACCCAAGTTCCAGGCACGACAAACGTTCTGCGCGTAACCTTGTTCCAGCAAGAGAGCTCATCCACCATTATAGATGTTCATACAATGACTGTCATCTAGCAATAAGAATGTTCCATGTACTTACTCTCAATTGACACCGTCGACGAGGTACATACATCTTCTCCTGGCTGCTTACCCCAAAGCCTTCTTTCTTCCATCAGCAACGACCACCCCCTTCACCACTCCAGCATGCTCGCATCGATTCTCATGGGAAGAATACTTGAAAGAATTATAGAGTACTCGGTTCTTAACCCGTCTTCGTCATCCACACGTAAGTGTATAGAGAGTTTGGTGCAATGAGCTAGACAACAGTATGCAACACATGCCTCAAGCCATGCATATGTCTGTCAGCACGTGAGAGAGGCAGTGTGAGCAAGGCGTAGCGACTCGAGAGCTTCTTCTGCCTAGTCAACTCTGCATAGCCACACAAGCTGGTAGTTTCTTAGCCAATCGAGACAAAGGACCAGTCAGCCTAGGCCGTGACTATTCCCAGCCGTCATGCCGTGTTACATTCGACTTGCTGCAATATACTTCAACGTAACGGCACGAGTATGGCGCTCTCTCATAATGCAAGCATATCAGTCGTCCGGTTCACATCCGTCACTCATAGAAACAACACCTACGACGCAATAGTGAGCCTCTCTTGATACCGCCGAGTCAAGAACCACGTCGGACTCTGCCACGAGTAAAGTCAAATGATTCTCTGTTCAACAAAGTTTTCCTACTCCCCTTCGCCTCTTGCTATGATTAGACTGGGAATAATAAAACCAACAAAGATGCCTATTAACGCAATACGCCCTTCTTCGCCCACCACCGGAAAAGGTGGCTCAAAGTCGAATAATGCAAAGCATGAAACATTCAATCCATCCCTCAATCAATCAAATCCGCCCGTCACTCCGTCCCTATCCCTCGTCTCAAAAGACGGAGAGATCGTCCTATCGTCGGGTCTTGAACTCATCAAAGGTATCGCGTCGTATGTGGAAAAAAGGTGATTCTCAATAAAAAGGGTGACAGAGAAGCGAACTGGGGTATCGCAATGGCAGGTGCCTCGACATCGACCGAGCACCTGCCCGCACGTGGCGATGCCGGGATCGGCTGTGGCGCTGCCAACGGCGGCCCGCCGAACGCCGAAGCCGTTTAAACAAGGTAAGCCAGCATACCGATTGCGACTGCAGCGGCAGCACCCTTGCCTGGAGCCATGGTAGGGGCAGCGAGGCCGTCAGAGGAAGTGCTGGTGACCTTGGTGTCGGAGGCGGTCTTGGTCGATCCGGCGGCAGTGGCGGTGGCAGTTCCAGCGGTCGTGGTGGAATCCTCGTCACCGTCGGTGCTAGCTTCGCTGGGGTCCTGGGTACCGCAGAGGGCCTTAATGTTGCTCTTGCATTCCCGCTGTCCACTGGCGCTGCTGGTGTTCTCCGTGATACAATCCGAGTAAAGCTCCTCGCAGATGAAGGTCGGGACGGTTTGAGTGTAGTACTGCAGGCCGGGGGTCGAGCTGTTGGAAGAGCACGTGCACTCCCAAGCCAAGGTGCTCTAATGAATGGGTTAGAAAACAAGCGTAGTCTCGTAGGTTGAAGGTATCGCATACCTGGGTGCAGCTGTTGGAGTTCGTCGAGTCGTCGCAGAGAGTCGTGCACGTGTTGGTCTGAGCCTGGCACCACGTAGCTGCGAAGAAAAGTCAGCATGTTAGTCACAAGCCGTAGCGATAAAAAATGCATACCTCGAGTTTGCGCATCCACGGTGCTGACGTCAATCGTCATGTTAAGCGAGCTGTCGTACTCAGCAACGGCGGCCGAGGCCGTGGTGGCAGCGACGGCGAGGAGGGCAAACGAGAAGCGCATCTTGTCGGCTTGCAGGGATTGCGAAAGTAAAGCGGAAAATGGATGCGCGCTACCGGGCGTGAAATGCGGCAAGCTCTAGAGCTGTGCTGTTATGAAGCTGGGGCGGGACGAGTTAGCTGGTGGTATGATGATGGTGACGATGTTTTGCGGCGGTGTTGACTGGGGAGCTGTTGTTGTTGTTGTTGTTGTTGTTGTTATGATGAGAGGCGAAAGCAAAGTGAAGGTGAAGGGGAATGAAGTGAGATCGGTTGGTTGGTTTTTATGGAAGCAAGCACGTACCTGGAAGCAAAAGCCGTGCTTTCGAGGGAGACTGCAAACGGAGGAAGGAGCAAGGAGGAAAGAAGACGGGGCGAGGGGATTCACGCCGAGGGTCAAGGGCAGGAGCCACAGACTTTATGAAGGAGCGGGAACGGGAAGGGAAGCAGCAATGGATCGGATGGACCGTCCGCATCCAGGTCCGCATCCATCCATCAGTGAATCACTGCTCAGCGAGAGAGTGGCCGGGGGTCCGTCTGCTGCAAGTTGGGCCGGGCCTTTTTGCCCTTGGGCACTTCTGCGACGGCATTAGCACCTACCAAGATTTTCTGAGGTACCAGTAGCTTCAATTCTGCTCGCCCGCCTCGGTTTAATTGACGGCTCCCACCCTGTGCGAATCGCCCGGCATGCACACCCACGCTACCCGCGAACCCACTCGACACCCTACGGAGAAGTTGCGAATTTTACCCACTTTGAGCAGTTCCTTCCCTCCCAGTTCTCTCTGGCTCTGGCTTTGGTTAGGTATCGCCGACTCGCCCGGAAAAACTCATCAAAAGAAAGAGACGCAAATTAATTGCGATGCACCGCGCACACGCATTCCTGGGCTGTCATGGACGAGCCTAGTCCGTCTTGGGATCCTCTGACGCACCCACAAACCTCCAATATTTCCCACCCCATGTCAACTCCCACGCAACATCCCTCTCATCTCAGACGGGAGTCACTCATCGATCAAACGTCAGGTACGAAATACTTACATGCCTCAGTACCCACCTGCACCTGCCGTCCGATGCAGCCACACGTGCCAAGGTACCCAGGCACAATCCGCACCCGGGTGCCACACCTTCTCGCTCGCCCTGGCCCAGGCCTTTTGTGCTGTCGTCACCACCACTCCACGAGCTTCACTTCCGGTCGATATCCGTCGACGAATACAGCGACGGTCCAGCGGGGGGCTTGTCCCTCGAGAAGGCTGGGGAGCCGGTTCGACGACGACGCTTACCGTTTCCACCGAGCCACGGCCAAAGTCATGCAAGGGCCAGCATTACGCTAGCTATCGAACCCTTCGGAAGGTCGCTCTCCAGGCTTGCTTGCTCGTCGCTTGTCACCCTCACCAAACTCTCTCAACAACTGCCAAGCTTCTGGT
Organism: Thelonectria blattea; assembly: GCA_024115155.1. Taxonomy (NCBI): domain Eukaryota; kingdom Fungi; phylum Ascomycota; class Sordariomycetes; order Hypocreales; family Nectriaceae; genus Thelonectria; species Thelonectria blattea. The sequence continues at coordinate 7,840 of JAMQMW010002009.1, forward strand.
GATCCACTACGAATACACGTACTACAGCGCTTCGGTCCCAAGTGTCCATGGTCCACGGTCCAAGGTCCATGGTCCAAAAGGCCCGGCCAAGCGATAGGAACAAGACCCCCATGGAGCAGAGAGTCCCGATCTGTGAACCAACCAATGGCTTCGAGTCCCTCGATTGTCTCATGCCACTAGCTTTGAGACTCCGACACGGACCATTCATCTCGGCGACGACACCCATATCGCCTCATGATCCGAGCCACGAGGAGAGACGAACAGCCACAGCAAGCTGTCAACTTCCAGCTGTGCAAGGTCCCGGCCTAACGCTGTTTCGGTCCGCCTGTCCACCATGGACGTTGGTTGGCTCCGATCTGTCTAGTAAGGCTTGGCTATCTGGACGTAGCCTCGAGAGCCAGCCCCGCCGCCATGGAGTTCTTTCGTTTCTGCCAGCAGAGGAGGCTGGACTTTTTGGGCCGGCAACTCCAGTTTCCAGCAGCCTTTGTCTGCGGCATGTCCGGAAAGTGGGTGATGCGGAACGAGAGGAATATTTTTGCCTCAAAAGCAGACTGCCGTGCATCACCTGGATAATGCGGCCAACCGCCAAGCTATTAGCCGGCTCTTCCAACAGTCACAGCGTCATTAACAAGAATCATGGCCAGGCCAGGCTAGGGAAATCATTAGCCAGGTCCAAGGTCGTCTCGCCCGTGTCGCCCGCCCGCACACAAGGTCCTGGTATCGTTGGCGTCGCATCATTCTCGCCAGGGAGTCGAAACGCTGCTCCCACTTATCTCCCCCCTCCACGTTGCCTACACAACGCGCGTCGCCGGCTCGTCGCCCACGATGGAAATCATGTCGGACCTCGTCGCCTCGAGAGGAGAGGTGACGTCGCCGTCGTCGCTCATCACAGCCCAGGGCCCCAGGCGCGAGTGACATGTCTTGGGCCAATTCCCCATGGTTCTGGTGGGAATCGTGGGATCCATGCAGAAAAAATTTGCCTTGATGGTTCCCAATTCATCTGGCCATCCTCTCTCCATCCGCCTATGCCCGAGGGTCATTGGGCGGGACAGCAATTGGGCCCGGGCCTGGCCGCACATGGGTCTGGCTCCCCCGTCGATACATTTCATTCCACACGGGAGTTCCAAGTTGAAACCGTTGCTCATCATCAGACAAGAGCTGTCGCGGAGCTTGTGCATTGGAGCTTCCGACAGCTCTCGCCAATCACGCGGTGCCAATTGCGCCCCGCAGACGATCACTCGTTCTGCGCTTGCGTGTGTGGTTGATTGTTCTTGGTTGCCCCAGCGCCAGGCTCTCTCGTCCCGTCCCCAACAACGTGCAAGGCCTTCCGCATGCAGCGGGCGAGCGAGCGACTCCATCGTCATGGCATGGTCATGGTGAGCGGGAGTCGAGTCGGCGGTGGCTCTACCCAGTGCCCGCCCGCGCTGTGGACCGAGGGCGGCGTCATCCTCGTTGTTCTGCTCATCGACTCCTCCTCTTTGCTCGATCTCGAATCGACGACTCTCGATGCTGTGGTGCATGGTGGGGGGGGCTGGGGTTGGCCGAGGGAAAATGCAAAATGCGGTTGATTGTCTGCGGTCGACTGTGTCGCGTCATCAGTCCCAACCCCTCGGATCCTGTTTGACTCTCCAGTTCCTCGTGTTCTGGCCAGTCACCCGCACTTGTGCGTCTGCGGGCGGGTGAGACGGTCGACCGAAAACGAAGTGGTTGCTACAACAGCTCGTGTAAGCGCAGATCTTGGCTGCCAAGGTGCTTACCACTTCGGGTTGCATTTAGCCTGTGCGAAGCTATACGGAGCACCGCCGCTGACTACACGCGAGACAGTTCGTATCACACACGACACGACATCTTTCGAGGACGACTGCGACTGAAGAAGGGCGGCCTCCCTGAACAAGACGGGTGCGGCTTCGGTGCTCTGTCGATGGCTTGTCGATGGCTCGTGCAATGTGTTCCCAGCTGGAGTCTACCTACGAATTATTGCTGGGAACTTGTGCCGATTCTCCGTGCAACGCATTTAAACGTGCCGTCATGAGCCATCGCGTTGCGCAACTCAAAGCCGTTCTTCCGTGTCTTGTGCCGACCTCCCGATTGTTCAACTGAGGCCGGACGGTAGGCGTGCAGAACAGTGGGCCAGATCTTGGGAATATCTCTGCTGTCGATGAAATTTGTTTGCATTCCCCTGTGGCTCGGCAAAAACTGCCGGCTCTAAAACGACGATATTCCTCCCTTGTTTAAAGGAGTGTCGCATTCTTTGCATTGTTGTGAGGTTTAGTTTTCCCTTTCCTTTCAGGGCTAGTGATGCGTCCCTTTTCATTGCGCTGGCAGTCCTAGGCGCAATCTCATCTTGGCCGCACTCCCGGGCAGCAACCCATTTACCACGGCGCAGTCTGTCTCGTTACGATATCTCGTGGTTTTGGACTCGGGGCGTCTGTCGGTGAGTTTGACTCGGAAGCATGAACTTATTAATGGCCTAGTATTCCCTCATCTGCGAGATTCAAGTTCCCTTGAGCCACCTACGTTCGAAGTCGTCACCTCCGTTCCTCTGAGGCTGTCATGGTCAAACAGCTCAACAGTCGAACAAGTCTGTTGATGCGTCCAGGTCGCAATTTGTGTTATGACTTGGCTCTGGGTTGAGTGAGGCTTCGAGCGGACTCGGTTTGCCCGGAAGTTCATAATTCGTGGCTTCAATTCTTCCAAGCTCCTCATGGAAATATCATCGACACATATTGTAGGTCTGTCGTGGTTGCACCAGCCAGAGAAATACATTACGAATAGTTGCACATTCTACCACTGAAGTTGAGGCCGGATACAAGGATCAGGCTGCACTTGTACTACCTTGTCTCATGGTAATTTCCACGTTGATGCGAAATGCTCAAATATCTGCCACATATCGATGTAGTGTTCTTGATGCAGTAGAGACATCTCCATTGATGCATCAATCCCATGGCAATCATGGCGTCTGTGTAGGGTAGCCGACTCTCAAAATCATCTCTCACCTCTCAAAAGCACTCCAAGTCTCCAAACTCAAGCATGTGGGGGTGGATTCTCAAGTGTGGGGGCGTCCAAATCGTCCCGTCCCCACATGAACGACGAACCCCCAAGACGCTCATCATCAACCACCGACACTAACGTCTAGCTTCGCCTTATCACCACCAGCTTCAGCTTCAGCTTCACATCTGGCCTCGCCCGTCAACTTCGACCATTGCAGACGCCAAAGTCTTCTTTCCCGTCGCCCATTCAATCGCCTTCTATCCTCCACCACCATCTCAATGCACGGCGACTGTCGCTAGTCGTCCACCCCCTCCCCCCCGCGCGCCCCCCGTTGTCCAGAACGAAACGGCTCTCCAAACCATGGACACTCTCCCGCGCGAGCTCCTCGAGGAGATTCTCCAGCAATGCGTCGCACAGGGGCACAAGGGCTCGGTTCTCTCGCTTCGCCTCGTGTGTCGCGTCTTCAACCAGATCATCAAGCCCATCGCCTGTCGCACCATCAACCTCGATTTCTCGCGCCTGAGCCGCCGGAGCAATACGAAGCGTATCGACTTTGATGCCCTGCAAACCATTGGTTATCAGTGCAAGGGAATATACATTGACCTCATGGTCGTTCGAGATGACAGTGCGGAATTCCCCCTTCCCCTCCCAGTGCTGGTTCGCATAGGCTGACACATTTGCTTCAACAGGCGAGGTGGAATTCCTCCAAGACCTCTTCGAACGCGTCCCCTCCATGGATTACTTCTGTCACACACTGCATAAGAAGTACTGCATGACCGAAAGCTCGTTTACCGAACGGGAATACTTCGACGCCTTCGAGTACATCCTCTTCAACTGCCGCGGCATCGAACGCCTGCGACTGAACCTCCCCATCCAGCTCGTCGGCCGCTTCTGCAACGTCTCGACCCGCGTCCTGGCAAACACGCTAAAGGCACTCGCCTATCGACCCGAGGAGGACTCGGCGAACCTCGAGGTGCTCGTCGTCGAAAACGTGACCGACGTGGGAATATGCAACCTCTGGAAGAACCCCATCGACGTCATGAACCTCATCAAGGTCCTCAAGTCGCTGAAGCAGCTCGTCTTCACCATCCGGAGACACGAGTCGGAGCCCCAGCGCGCGTCCTTCTTCGGCGCCTGCCTCTGGAACCTACTGGCCACGGCTGACCGGCTCGCGAGCTTGTGCCTGATGGGCGCCCATAGCGAAGAGCGTCCGGCCAGGGACGTCAAGCAGACCCGGCCCAGGCAAATGTCGGTCGAAGAGTGGCGGTCCATGTCGTTGCCGTGTCCGAAACACCACGTCATCCTCTCCAACGTGACCTGTCTCGAACTTCGGAGGATGGAGCTCTCTCCCGACGTCCTGGTCCGCATCGTGCAGAACCTCGGCGCCACGCTCGAGCAGCTCTTCCTCAACGAAGTCTACCTCAAGCTGGAGCAATCCCAGACGTACAACCGCGACTCCAAGCAAGTCCTCTGGGTCGGCATCCCGAACCAGCGCCCCCCGGCAGAAGGCCAAGGCCTCTGGGTCGCCATGGCCATCCGCTGCGTCGCGCCCAACCTGCGCGTCTGCCGCGCCTCGGCCCTCGCCTACGACCGCTACCTCCGTGAAGACGTCCCCGGCACGCCCGACTTCGACTTCATCGACCCGTGCGGCCTGAGCCGAACCGTCAGCCAGCGCTTCGTCGAGGTGGCCACGGGCATCCGCCAGCCGAACATGCCCAACGGCGACCCCGTCGAGTACCTCCCCGCCGACGCCTCCCACGACCACCTCGTGTCGGCGCTGAAGCCGCGCGTGAGACCCCCTCGTCTAGTCGACTACGACACAGCTACGTACCAAATGGACGTGGCGAACACCACCTCGGAGCACCTGCGCGGCATCGACGGCACCTTTTGTAACTTGAATTCGAATACCCTCGATGAGCTGCACTATATTGCCGAGACGGCGTGTCGGGGTATGAATGAGATGCAGCGTCGCCGGAGCGAGTGAAAGAAAGAAAGAAAGAAAGTGGCGGCGTTCCCAGGTTGCGTTATGCTCGCATAGGGGGACGCGTTGAGAACAAACCTCATGAATGAACGACTTGAAACTTAAAAGGGAATATTGGATCCGGGACTATACCTACTAGCTATGAAATGGGATTATAATACGGCACGATTCATAACATTTGTAATACACGCCAACAGAGATACATACCCCTATATGGAGGATGTTGCAGCTTCCAAAGAGAAAACAGAAACAGGTTGGAATTAAAACAACGCTACATGTTTCTTGCTTACCAAATAATCCAAACTTTTCCCCGATAGTCGCGATATATCCGACGACCATCTCAAGAGAACATCATCTGACGCTTCGTTGTCCTCTGTAAGCTAAATCCCATCACATCAAGTCGCAAATAACCAAGTCTAACACCTCTATGAAGCCCCCCTTTTTTTTTTTTTCATCATTTCGCTCGTTTATTGTCCGTTTACGCCATTCCCGTTCACCCCGTTGAACCCATTGATGCCAGTCTTGGCCGCCGCCACAGCCTTCTCCAGCGCCTGCAGCACATCGTTCTTCAAGTCCTCTGCGTCCTCGACACCACAGCTCATGCGCACGAGATCGTCAAAGACGCCGACGGCCTCGCGCTGGTCCCGGGGAATACCGGCGTGGGTCATGCTGCTGGGCACCTCGACCAGGGACTCGACGCCGCCCAGGCTCTCGGCCAGGGTGAAGATCTTTGTGAACTGGCAGAAGCGCTCTGCGGCGTCGTGCCCCCCCCGGATGCGAAACGACAGCATGCCGCCGCCCATGCCGTCGCGGTGCTGCTTCTTGGCGATGTGGCGCTGGGGGTGCGACTCGAGGCCCGGGTAGTTGACGGCGACGACGAGGGGGGAGGCCTCGAGGGCGAGGGCCACGGCGGTGGCGTTGCGGCTGGCCTCGCGGGCGCGCAGGTGCAGCGTCTTGAGGCCGCGGTGGGCGAGCCACGAGTCGAAGGCCGAGGGAACGGCGCCGATGGCGTTCTGGAGGAAGCCCAGACGGGCCTTGAGTTCGTCGCTGTTGAAGGCGGCGACGCCCATGACGACGTCGCTGTGGCCGTTGATGTACTTTGTTACGCTGTGGACGACAATATCGGCGCCGAGATCTAGTGGGTTCTGCACGTAGGGGGAGAGGAAGGTGTTGTCGACAACGACCAGCACGCCGCGCTTATGGGCTTCGGAGACGACGGCTCGGATGTCGACCAGACGCAGGGTCGGGTTGCTGGGCGTCTCGATCCAGATGAGGCGGGTCTGGTCGGTGATGTGCTCCGAGATATCGACCTCAATCTCCGGGGTAAAGGTGACCTTTACGCCATGAGCCTTTGCGACCTGGGTGAAGTAGCGGTGGGTTCCGCCGTAGACATCGGACACGGAGATGACATGGCTTCCCGCGGCGAGGCTCTGAAGGATGTTCGCCGTGGTGGCGCTCCCCGAGGAGAAGGCGAGGGCGTACTTTGCCTTCTCGAGGGCAGCAATGGCGGCCTCGAAGTTCGTGCGGTTGGGATTCGCGGAGCGCGAGTACTCGTACTCCCCGACGGGCTTGCCTACGGCCGTCTGGGCGAAAGTGGTGGAGAGTGAGATGGGCTCGATGACGGCGCCGGTGGTGGGGTCGTGCGGGGATCCGGCGTGGACAGCGAGAGTCCCGAAGTTGTGGACGGGCGACGGGGGGCGAGGCGGCGTGGCCACGGGGTCCGAAGTGAGGAGAGGGAGAGCCGACATTGTGATGGGAGGAGAGGGTTGGTGATGGCGGGTTTGGTGTTTTTGGAAGTTGGGAGGAGGGGACGGAGGAAGGAGGGTAAGGAAGAAGAAGGGGAAGGAGCAACTCAGGGACGGGCCGGGACCTTCTTCTTTAAGGGATGCAACTCTTTGCCGCGCCGAGTCACGCCCGGTCTCTGCTTAGTTCTTTGGACCGGGGGAAAAAAAGTCTGAAGGGAGAAGCCGATTCCGGTGTGAGGTGTGTGTGTGTTACGTTATGCAAAGGCCCTTTTTATAGATGTGTGTATCCTTTTTTGGCGCGATTCAACGGCGGGATGGTGGAAGTGTGAGTCGAGTCAATCTTCAGACGACGTCAGTGAAGCGCAGGTGACGGAGGACGAGGAAAAAGACCCAAGAAACCTTAGCAATCACGTCAGTGTCTTGGGTTGCGACTGGGCGGGAGACAAAGGGTAAAAAGAATTGCGCAACGGGAATGCAAAAGTATAAAAAAAGCTTGTGTGTGACTCGTTCAATGGGTGGGATCGTTGGAATCAAGAAGACGGGGAGAGGTGAGGGGGTTTGGTTTGTTGGAGGCCACGAGACTTGGAGAAGCGGATGTCGGCGACTTTGAAGGAATTGAGATGCGGTGTTGATGTTCAAAGGACGGCAAGATGATGGCATTTTATATCGAGTCTCGAGTCTTACCCGTGGTTCCAACTTGTACGGTTTCCATTCGAGGTCCAAGATAATTACGCCGAGCATGGCAACTTCAATTTGTAAGACACCGCACCACATTGCCCCTCTTGACGACAAATCCATCGTCGCGGGGTCGTCGACTGTTGCCTTCTACGGATGACGGAAGATTCCATGACGGAGCCAAGGAACAAAGGGGACCCGATCGGGACATTTCCATCCATGTGGTAAGAAGAAAAAGAAAGCACGCAAGGCACATGGCGGGTTCGGACGGGCTGGATCCTATTTTCCTCGTTTCCCTTTTCCTCTTTCTGATTCCTGGGCTTGGTATGGGATGGAATCTCCCAAGACATCACGCAAGTCGCACACTCCGACATGCGTCGGGCGGGGAGGGCCTTGGTACCGAGTACAAAGTCGATTTGCGGTGTGGCGGCGGTTGGACGGGAGTTGACAAATGCCACTGCTGCTTATCCCATCTTGGGCGGTTGCGTGCGAGTTGGTGTCATGGCTGTACTGGGAGGGTGTGTGGCCGCAGAGGGCCTGAGTTGGATTAGTAAGGCATGTACATACATACGTACATACGAAGTAGAGGGCCTCAAGCAGAGGTTCGGTAGCGACGAGAAGGGCAAGACGAGAAGCGACAAAGCCGCAATAAATAAGACGACGGCCCTTTGATAGGTCGCGAGGCTGTGATAGGACTGCATTGCATGTGCAGTCGTCCAAGACTAAGACGATAAGCCACCGTCGATCGGCTGAACATAGGCTGGTTATGTATGCTTTCTGGGCGACTAACAGCTGAGATGCGGAGTACGAATACGGCATCTCAGATGGCGGGAACGAGATGGTCGTATCCAGGATTCCAAGGCGGCCACATGATGATGGGTGGTGGTGGTGGCAGATTTGCGCCAGATGAGTGGACGAGATTCATGATAGTGACCCCATCAGCCGTGTCCCAAAGTGGAAGCATCGGGTGCCTTGCATGTCTGTTTGCGGCCGTTTGATGACGACGGCAAAAAGGCCCGGTGTTGTTGTTGTCGCGGCCAAAGACTCGGGATAATAGTGAAACGAAACCAACCAAAATGCCATGAGAATGGATTTAGGAATGGGGTCGACCAAGGAAGCACAGACAAGACCTTGGAGAGGAGAGGTTGACAAGACGAGAAAAAAAAAAAAAAAAAAA
>JAMQMW010002009.1:30090-49519 GCA_024115155.1 Thelonectria blattea
TGCAGTGCGAGCCAAGGTTGTTTGTTCGCTTGGTCCAAGCCCAGGTGGCTCGCTCTCAGAAACGACAAGTCTCAAAAGTCCTCGGCTGGGAGGATTCCACTTCGAGCAAGCAGCATGGCCCCCCGGCCTCGCCCCGGCCTGGGACCATGCTCACCATGGGACCACGGACGCGCTAGTCAACGACGCACGAGGAGCCCTGGCTGCGTGCAAGCCACACACCCACTCGACTTTCTGTGCCGTTCCTTGGGCTGATGGACTGTGTGTTCAGAGTGCAACAGCAGAGGGCATCGTGGCCGAGTCCCTCGGGTCGAGACGTGGGCATTTCTCGCAGTCTCCGGAGTGACTGGACGGCGAAGGCGGCCTGTTGAACGCAATGTCCTTCAACGAATCGCAACTCGATGAAATCCCGGTTACCCAGAGTCCCTTTAAAGCACCAGGGGGATCCCAGCTGCTTCAGGACGCTTTTTGAGCTGGCACTGGCCTCTCAGTGGCCCCCTCGAGAACGCCGCTCAGCCTTGGGATGCCGCGACGTTTCGGGAACCGAGTCAACGAAGAAATTTATTTTCCTTCGTTTTCTATGTGCACTCCCTCATTTGTTCGCCAACTGGAAAAGATGGCGGATTTCGGCTTTCCCCATTTTCTCCATCTATTTGTGTCCCGCTCCCGTTTGGTCGAACCAAATGGTTGAGCGGACGGAAGACGGGATGTCGTTTTGCATCTGCAAGCTACGTCGGCGGTATCTGCACTGTCCTGGAGTCGCAACGCACTGTACTCCGTATGAATGCTCTGGACGAAACGATGCAATGCAGAATTGAGGAGAGTTCAAAGAGGAACGTGCTCGTCCCGGATGTGTGGCCGGCGATTGGCATGTGGGATGGCCACCTCGCGTGTCGGGAGGGCAAGCGAACCCGGTACAGGCCTTTTGGTCTCCTTATTCGAGAGGTGTTGGTGGTCGGTATCGCTCGCACTCGTCCCCTTTTTCTCTCGTGTCACACGTCTCGAGTAAATGTGGGAGCAAACAACGAGTATCCGTACTCTGCCGTCGTCTGGGCAGCTGGACGGCTGCAGACGTCGCACAAGAGTCTGTGCCCCATTGCGAATGCCTCGTCGACGCACCGGAGGTCCCAATTCCCCTCATCTCATCTCATCAGAGCTCCCATCGGCACGGCTGGGCGAAGGGAATAACCGATGGACTGGGGGTGGTCCCCCGGGGTGGGCAAAGACCAGGGAAACCAACCATGCTCGGCATCGCCAGCGAGGCCACTTACGGTACGATGTTTCTGCAGCACCAGGCCATTGACCGTGGTGCACTGATAGGATGATGAGCGCCCCGGCCGGGCCTTTTCTGATTTACAGATACGAATACTGCACGGCAGGACCCCCGGAAATATCAACTTGGCGCGCTTGACGCAGCCACGCTAGATTGATTGCCCTCCCAAGCCTGTCCCTGAGATGTTGTCTCTTTCGCTACCTAGGGATGGGATGGCTCAAGCTCTCCCGGTCGAGACGAGCAGGTATCCGGGTACCTGCTCGAGCAGTGGTACATGCAGACGGACAGCAGGACGCGTCTCTTGCCTCCCGCCCCTCTGAGCAAATTGGCTCTCGGGGACGAGGCCTGGACTGGTCAAGGTTTGGGTCTTGGGGAAAAAGATGATGGATGGAGACAAGGAATCACAGTGTGGAACAGGTCGACAGTAGCGTGATGGCGTCCAAGGGGTATCGAGGGCTCCCCGAGTACCTCGACACATGGAGCTGGGACCCGGTGGGGGTTACCGTCGAGGGTCGTACCAGGTACTGGAGGCAGGCAGGTCGGCCTTGTTTCGGGGCAGCCTCTTGACGAGGTTCCAGGGCCCTTGCGAGCCGGTCAATGCACCAAGGTGCCCCCGACGAGGAAGCTGACTCAAGTCGCGGGTACGGAGGAGGGTGGTATTCCTTCCACGAGTTTCCCGCGCCAGGAGCGGTTCCTCGACGAACCGGGGTACTTGGGACGGCAAGCCGCCATGCGCGGGCCACCTGTCTTGGAGGATGCCAGTGAGGAAACACTGTGACTGCCAGCATGTACCTTGGTACGTACCAGACCCGACCCTCAGCCGTCCAGTCCAGCCAGTCCACCAGCCCGCTAAAGAAGCGCGACTGTTTCCCTCGGGCAGCTGCACCTGGGAGGCGCTGGGAGGGCACCTGGGGATGGAGCGCTGGGGGGCACCGCTGGGGTGCACCGCTGGGAGGCACAGCTGGGGGGCGTGGCCCCTAAAAAGGATGCCCATGTGTTTTTTTCCCTTTTGGCGCCAGCAAACGTGGAAATGGACCTGCATCCTCAAAGTACCTCGCCGCTCGAGTCAAGGCGAGCGAGTACCTTGGCCAGCCTCTAGACCGGGGCAATTTGGGGTGGACGCTCTTGGCCGCGTTGGGTCGCGGGCGTGCGAAAATTCATGTCCCGTCCTGTCGCTCTCTTCTGGTTCGTCCAGCTGGGGGTGTGGTGGCTCTCTTTCTCTCTGTCTGTCTCTGTCTGTCTCTCACTCACTCACTCACTTTCCCGCCCGCCCTCGCAATTCCATCCCATCTCCCGTCTTCCATCCATCCTACTTTGCACAAGAGTAAAGCATGGCCAGACCCCCCTCCCAGCGTCGCTCTCAAATCTAATCGTATCTCGCTCCTCTCATCGCAGGAGCCCGCTCTTGAGTGCGTCTTTCCCATCCTCACCTTCTCCAGTTGTGTTGCCTCCTACGATTTCCCACTACTCCCTGCGGCTTCTGCTGCGGCCTCTCTCGCTCACTGAAGTCTGCGTCTGCGTCTGCTGGTTGTTGCCCTCGGCCTCTTCGCTCGAACCACTACCACCACCACCACCACCAACACAACGCCTCGACTTGTCTCGCGTCGTAGGCCTAGTCTCGTCTTGTCTCGAGTAGACTCGACTTTTGCCTCCTGCCCGTGCTCTCTCTCCTCGCACCCACACGCCGCGGTCCCTTGAGCCATTGCAGCGGGTTTCTCCCCACGCGACTCGTCAGGCGACCTTCCACCTCTCGACCCAGAAGCTCGACTGCACTTGCGTCGACGCTTCTTTCATCGCCAGCCTGACTGTCATGGACGCTCACAGTCAACAGCGCCCCCCGCCTGCCAAGACGGCCGGCCTCAACAACATCCTCAACGACGAGGTGCCTTCGCTGGGCGCCAACCCCCCTCCGCATTTGCGAGATTCAGGATTCTACTCCAACGCGGACGCTTCCAGTAAGCGTACGACGCTCATTGACTCGGATGGCAATGGGCGATGTGCTGACTGACTTTTTTCCCGTAGACACCTCGGCCGCCTCGTTCAATGTGAACGGCCTCAGCCCAAGCGGTTCCGGCTATCAATCGTCCTCGCAAGACAAGACCCCTTCGCCCATTGCGTCCAACATGGTGCCGCAGGCCCTCGTTTCGCCGTCGACGACGAACATGAGCGTCTCGGCCATCGTTTCGCCGACGACGCCAAGCGGCCTGGACCCCCGACGGCCAACGTCGATTGACACCGCTCCCAACGGCGCTACACTAGGAGAGACGTTGAACCCGGGAATCGGAATGCTCCGGCGGGAGAGCGTTGACAGCAGGATCAATCAGGGCCTGGGCGACTTGCGACTGGGAAACTCACCATACGCCAGCAACAACCAATCGACGTCGTCGATCCAGAACACCCTTCACAACCAGCGAAACCCGCGCGCCGCCCTGGAAAACCACTCGATGCATCGAATCTCCAATGGATACCAACCCAGCGCCGACCGAAACCCCGATTCCAAGACGGTGAAGACGGCGCCTGCCATTACTGGGCCCGCGACTGGACACATCGCTCGAGCCGCAGAGCCTACCAAGGGCCAGGCTTGGGCTTTCCCCGAGGAGGAGATACAACGAGTCAGCAGCGCCCCTCAGTATGTGGATTCGAGGCGAAGCAGCATCACCGAGTCGGTAGCCAGCAGTCAATTCACGACGGAATCGCGACTACCGCCCGGCCAGCACAGATTGGACGACAGGGATTACCCGCGCATGTCCAATGCGTCCGACTTCCCGCCCGTCCACCACCATAGCATGCAGCACAAGCAATTGAGCGACCTCCAAGCCGAAGAAGGAACCGGGCCTGCAGGAAACCAGCCCTACAGCCGGACGCCGGAACTCAGGGTCAGCCACAAACTGGCGGAGCGAAAGCGCAGAACGGAGATGAAGGAGCTATTTGACCAACTCCGAGACCTGATGCCGCAGGAGCGCGGCTCCAAAGCGTCCAAGTGGGAGATTCTGACCAAAGGTGAGTTCCTCGGAGGGGGTGATGCTGGACGCGGACTGACAAATGGCAGCCATCGCCGAGCACCAGCGACAGAACGAGACGATCCGATCATGGCAGACGAACTACAACATGGCCATGGCAGACAACGACATGCTCCGTCGCGAGCTGCAAGGACTGAGAATGGACGTTGCGCAGCTCCGCGGAGAGCTCGGCTCCTCGTCAACTCAGGCCGCACCGGCTCCGGCAGCAGCAGCAGCACCCCCACCGGCTCCGACGTACGCGGTCGACCCCTACGCCAACCCAGCCAGACCGGAACTCCCTCCGATCCGGTCCATCAGCAACAACATGAACAGCGGCCCCGACTCGATGACGGGGGTCCAATACGACGCACCGCGCGTCAACGGATACCGCTAGACGAGTTGCGGGGTTTGGCTTGGAGGCGTGATTTCAAACTACAACAGCAGGCGCATTTATTTGTCACTACTACCACTTTAACGCACGACTGAATGACGAAGGGAGAAAAGTTATCATGATTACTCGGGCCGTCGAGCTCGGACGACACCGGAGGACGGACGGACGGTCTGTCGGACGGTGTTTCCCTCGTCGACCAAGCCGGAGCGTCGAGCTCCCTGTCTTATTAGATTTCGTACCATTTCTGGTGCACATGTCCTTGATTTGTTCTGGGGTGATGGAATGGCACGGATGGATGTATCAGTACGGCCGACGAACGACTGCGGTCACAGCGGCGGCAGTTGGGTTTGTCGGTCGAGAGATTTTTTCTTCTTCTTTTTCCTTTCCTTTGTTACCTTGATTAATTGGAACCCGGAAGCCATTAATATTGTTGGGTGGACGGGCAACGGCCATAGGCGTCAGTCGGGTCGGGTGTTGCGAGACGTATATACCCATGTTTAAAAGGCGGTTCAAAGGAAATGGCTGGTTGGGCTGGCCGGGAAGGGAGGGGGAGGGATTGGAAGGGATGGATTGGAAGGGATGGAAGGGATGGAAGGGATGGAAAGGATGGAAGGGATGGAAATGATGGAAAGGATGGAAGGGATGGAAATGATGGAAAGGACGGTACTGGGATGGAGCAGTCCCGGGTAGTTTTTGACGGGTACGTATTCGTTGAAGGAATATCGAGGGCATAAGAATAGAGATGAATGACTGTCTACCCACGTGTTGGTGCTCTTGAATGCAGGTACTGTATATTCAGGAATGTACATGGCGAGTCAAGTCGGGCCTGCCGATGATGTATTTAATCCGGAGATATCGGGGTTCGTGGTGGAGAAGCGGAGTTGCGGAGTTTGTCCGGGGGATTCGGGGCAACCTCGAGGCCGGTTCAGATTGGGCGCGATCATGTAAAACACCGCCAGTCCGCCGCGGATTTCCACCGAAGGACAACTCACAACGCTCCCCTCGCACCTCTTATAAAATGGACACGCTCACGCCGTTGACGCTGCGAAAGATGGACCGGGTGGCGGCATCTCGACAAAAGAGCTGCAACGCCTGCGTCCGCGGCAAACGCAAGTGCGACAAGAAGACTCCGCGGTGCACGCGGTGCGCGGCAAAGGGGCTCGAGTGCGTTTATCAAAAGGTTCCTCCCGGAGGGGGCTTTCACGACGAGGAGTTGGTGTCGTCTCTGTCGGCTGGTGGTGTTGCTGCCGGGACTTCCGGGACGAATTCGACGACTTCAACTTCGACGCCGACGACAACTACTACTACCACCACGGCCAACACGGATCTGGGCGACTTTGACATGGGATTCGACATTGATATCGACAGCCTGGGAACAGCCACTACGAATACTACTTCCACCACAACCTGCACCGCGTCCCCCGAGAGCCTGCACGTGCCGTCCATGACGCTCGACTCGTCTCTCGACTTCTCCCTCATCGACCACCTCATGGCCAACGCCAACGCTCCCAACCCGTCTTCCGGGGCGGAGCTGTGGAACCTCGGCCCCGGCCCCGGCCCGAACACCTCCGACTTCTCCGGCCCGGGCAAGACGGACATCCCGCCCCTTCCCACCGCCGCCGTGGCCGTCCGCGACGTGTCCGTCCTCGGCGACGTCGGCGACTGCATGGCCTTCAACCCCCTCGACGTGCACGACCCGCGCACCCGCGTCGGCTTCATCGTCGACTTCTTCACAAACATGTACCGCGCCTTCGCGCGCACGCGCACCCTCCCCTTCGTGCACCCCCGGCTGTACGGCTCGCACCTCCCGCGCCCCATGATGGCCGCCTTCTCCGCGGCCGCCGCCTACGCGACCCGCACGCGCGAGAACCGCGCCTGGGTGTACCGCCTGGTGGCCGACGTGGCGCGGGAGATTCACCGCGAGGGGGAGCGCGCGGGGACGCACGCGGAGAAGGTGGCCAGGGTGCAGGCGCTGGTGATTTTGGATTCGATCAGGGTGTTCGACGGGGACGTGGCGCTCAGGGCGGCGAGCGAGAGGGAGATGCCGCAGTTTATGGCGTGGACGCGGGCGCTGCAGGAGTTGGTGAGGGAGTTGGAAGGGGGCGTGGGCGCGAGGGAGGGGATGGCGAGGGAGAGGCCGCCGGGGAGTTGGGAGGCGTGGATTTTGTTGGAGAGTGCGAGGAGGACCGTCATGATGGCCATGTCGTTTGTGTGTTTGAGTTGTATACTCAAGTCGTTGGAGCGTGAGTCTTTCCCCTGATGTCGACCACACTAAGCCGTGTACTGACTTGCCCCTTTAACAGCCCCCTGCGAAGTCATGGAACCTCCCCACGCCTTCACCGCGAGCCGGCACCTCTGGGAGGCCAGCAGCTCCGTCGGGTTCTTCCAGGCGTGGCACTTTAAGCCGCAGTACTGCGTGACCGATATGGATTTCAAGGACCTGTGGATGCACGGGCGGGCCGAGGATGTTGATGAGTTTACAAGGGTGTTTTTGACAGCGTGAGTATTAAAGCCGATTCTAGATGAGAAGCAATGTTACTGACTGGTTGTGTAGACAAGCTGGACCTGATGCCATGGACTATTTCATGCAGGGGCCGGGGAATGTGCCCATTGTTGTGTAGGAAGGAGGGTTGTTTTTTGATATGGAGTTTTTGATTTACGAGCTATATGTCTTTTGGGTTACGGAAAGGGGAAAAGGACACTGTGAGAAAGAGTATCGACGTGTACGAATACACCATAAGGTACCATCGGTACACTCCGAACCACTTGGACAACCCACCCCGGCGTGTCTACAACAACAACATCAACCAGACGAACACCAGACGAAACAAGACGAAACAAACACGTCAACTTGGGCTTGAGCTCGAGCCCTCACAGAAACGTCCACGGTGAACACCTAGACCTCTCTCCTAGCTCGGGTCGTTGGCGTACCGAGCCATTGGCGCCGTATCCGTGCCGCGCCGTGGCACTATCCGTTTTTCTTGTTTTGCTGCGCCGTTGGGGGGGGGCGTTATAGTATTATAATAAAGGGCGTCGAGAATTGGTTCTTGGGGCGTCTTCATGGAACGGGGCTTCGACTTGGCATTGGACGCCATGAGGCCACTTGTGAGCCCCTGGGTGATAGTAATACACTGCATCTTATTTGTCAAACTAGACTCCCATGTGCCGTCCAAGATAGACAATCAATCTAAACCGATAGTCTACCAACGAATGCAACCCGACTATTCACAACATAGCCTCTCCTCCCAGTAAAAGTACCACTCCTATCCAACAACTCACTCACTCACTCCTCCCACTCCTCCTCAGAAACCCTCCAAACAAGCCTCTCACCACTAACCTCCCTCCTCCTCAAAATCCCCAACGCCCTCTGCGCCCTCTCCACCACGTTCCCCCCCTCGACAACCCGATACCGATTCGGCACCACGACGCCCTCCCGCAGCAGCGCGGGCACAATCTCCGGCTGGAGGTTTTCCTTGTAAAACTCGTTCTGTCCACTCATCAGCACCTATCATGACTGAAAAGAAAAAAGAAAAAAAGGAAACTCACGCTGAGATAATGGTGCGTCCTCACCCCCCTAACAACAACCCCCTCAGGCCACTCCCCAACCAAACACTTCCCCACGTCCATCTCATACACCGGCTCTTCCTCCTCGCTCGCATCCCTCACAATCACCGGCAACATGACGGCCACGCGACTCCCCCTCCCGACCAGCCCCTTCACAGCCCTCAAGGTTCCCTCCACCGAGCCGATACAATCCAACACAAACGGCACCCCTTTCTCCCCCACGGCAAGTTGAATCTCCCTCACCACATCTCCCCCCCGATAATCAAACGTCCTCCTCGCCCCCAGCCCCTTCAGGTATTCATGATGCCTCCCGCTCGCCACGGCAAACACATTCCCGTACCCCCACCGCTTCAACACCTGCACGGCAAACAAACCCACGCTGCTCCCCGCGCCCCAGACAACAATCGGCTGCGTCGCCGCTTGTGGTGTCCACCCCTCGGGAATCGGCCACGGGAGCTCCAACCCCAGATCCGCCGTCGCGGCATGAAACACAGTCACCAAATTAACCGGCACCGTAACCGCCTCAGGCATCCCCATCTCATCCGGAATTCGCGAGACAAGGTACACAGGCACAGTAATGAAGGTCTGGTGATTAGCCTCTTTCCCGCCGTGAAACGCAAAGGAAACGACGCGATCACCCTCGTTCAAGCCCTTGAGGTCTCCGCCCGGACCGACGGCCACGATTGTGCCGGCTGCGCCGCCGCTGCCCATCAGATGGGGATACTCGGTGATGAGGAGGCCGCCGTCGGAGTGGTGCAGGTCGAGGGGCGTCGAGGCCGTCCAGAGGACGCGGATGACGACTTGGCCGGGTTCGGGCGGGAAGATGGGCACGGTGAGGCCGATGAGGGGGGTTCGCTTGGCCGGGAGGGCGACGGCGGTTTGGGTTTTGGGGAGGGACGGCATGTTGGGTGTGTGTTGTCTTTCTGGTAGATGTGTGAGTAGTGAGTAGATGTCCAAGTCTATCCATCCTTCTATCCTTCATATCCCCCATCTCTTATACCTACCCAACCCAACCTCGGATTACTTATACACACCCTCGGGAATTACCCCTTCAGGCAACTCCCCTCCTTGACTCGCCATCCGTCGACCCCCCAGATTTGTCATTGCTCTGCCTCTAGGTAAGCCTTCTCCATAGAAAAAAAAAACATGTCATCGGGAATAACTCAGCGTGGCAACCACGAGGGGAACTGACTCCAGTTCATCCAATCCACAGAGATTCATTCCTCTGTCAGCATCTTCTATGGCCAACTCGGCGAGTTGTTTCGGCCCGAGGAACTCCTGTGTCTCTCTTCCTCAGACCAACTCCCGATCAGCCCTATCAGAAAACAAGCTACCGGTACCGGCCCTGTGGAGAACAAAAAACCGTCCAAGGATCGCAGTCGTCGTATTTCGTACATGGCCAAAAGTTCCCAAAAGTTCCCAAGGGGCCAAAAACTGCCCCCCCCCCCCCGATCGGCTGAACTGCAAGGTACGGCCCGTTCGAGTGGAGAGACCTGAGGGGGGAGAAAACGTGGAGATGACGGGATATGTCGAGTCGAGTCGAGGGCAAACGGCAGCATCACGCACACAGCGAAGAGGAACCGAGTCTATGGTTTTTCATCAGAAGTTGTTGAAATTCCCACCGCTTGGTCCTGTCCAAATCCCAAAAGCACACATTACCTCCTCGGCAGTTTGCTGCTGAACAGACTGCTCCCAACGCCCAAATATTTCCCAATCGCTCGTATTGCCTGTGATTCCAAGAGCCATCCAGCTCATCATCGCAAAACACAAATTGCCTTCCACTCTTTTCCAGACGCCTCCTCCCCTATCATCCCCGTCGTCGTCCTCGGTCGTCGCGGTGCGCGGGGTAATCAGGGGATGAAAAAAAAAAAAACACCCGTTTCACTCAAACGGCTGCGGACCCGCCCATAAACGTTGCACCCGCCGGACCGACTTCGATGTGGTTCTTGGTGACTCGGCCGTCCTTTGCGTCTTGCCTGGCCGTGGGCGGTCGTCCGAGGTCGTGCATCACGTCGCGCACTCGTTGACGCATGCCGCGACGCGGGGGCTTGCCGGCAGGTTCGCTCTTCTTGTCCTTGGGCTCCTGCTGCGGCTGCGGCTGCGGCTGCGCGTCTTTCGCATAGGAGTAGGTCGTCGAGCCCGAGAGGACCGAGGCCGCGTCGGAGGTGGGATTGGCCGAGGAGCCCATGGTTGAGGCGGATGAAGGACGAGCGTTGATGTCGGATGAGTGGTTTGGTGGTGGTGATGAAAGTTGACGAGTTGTTGCTGGTGTTTCGAAGAAAACTAGAGCTGACTTCCTTCCTTTTGGGTGAGGGGAGGGAGGGGTCGACGCCAGCTTTATACAGGGATCGACGCCCTGGTCGTACCTTCCCCTTCCCGTTCCGACTCCCTCTCGCCCATTAAAAACTGGAAGGTGCTGACACGACGGTACGTACTCTGAGCAGCTTATCTCCTCGAGTCGACTAATAAATTGCTTTTCATCCATTGCTTTTCCCATTGCTTCTTACCCATTGCTTTTGATTCCCACCGGAACATTACTCCGTAAATACCCTCATTCCCACCAACTCCTACCGTGAATACGTTACCGTCGTCGTCCGCGTCTGCACGATGCCCTTCTCCGAGCCGCTATCGCCTGGCCCTTCAAAAGACTCGGCAATCCAATTACTCCCCCTCTTCCCAGCCCCTGCTATCCGCTCAGCCTCGATATTCGACACCGTCTGCAACGGGTACATCGGCGTGTTGTCGAACCGATGGTATCTGTCGTGTCGCGCTTTGCTGGTCTGCCTGGTGCCGCCAAACGTCCCGGGCACCGCCGGGTTGGACAGCGAGGGGCCCGTCTTTGACGAAGGGTTCGTGCTTCCGAGGATTCGGGGCGATACGTGTGCGAGGAAGGGCTTGACCGTCGGGAGGGAACCGCATATACATGAGAGATTGGCTTCGACGAGGCTGCACCGCGTTAGCTTGAGACGGTGAGTCGCCGGATACACTTACATCCACAACAACACAGGACCACTGCCCCAGGACTGATCCAAGGTATTCATCGACTTGATAAGCTCGACAAGTCTCATAATGGAAGTAAAGACGGTGCTTCGTAGTCGTATTAGTTGTGGTGAACCCAAGTGATAAGTAACACTCACACGAAGCCAATGCTAAAGATTGCAATCAGGCCAATCTTCTGTCTCTTCGAAATCCGCAGCGGGAGAACCACGGGAATCGGAACGGCGAGCACCATGGCATCCGTGATGGCCCCTATAATGGCCGTCGCCTGGTACACAGAATTGCGGTCGATGCACTTGTACTCCTTCATGCCATAGTCCCACGCCGCAGATATCGGCCGGCATGGGAAGATGGTGGTAAAGGTGATTGCCACCGACGACCCTACCACGAAGAACGAGACGGTCCAAATCGACAGCCGAAACCACCTCTGTGTCGTGAGACGGCGGTATAGGAGCAGCAGCGCCATCTTCGCGCCGCATTGGATGGGGTTGTAGAGGATCGGGAGGAGGTACGTCGTTCGATAGTACTGGACATATTTAGAGAGAGGGATTTCCCACGCATGCACTCCAATGACGCCTCGAACAAAGTCCCCTAGATAGGTCAGACAGTGATTCGCTATCTAGAGAAAGGCCATCACTTACGTATGGTGATTGTCTGTATGACGACGGAGAATACCTGGACATTGTCAGTTCCCATGTGTCGAAGACAATGTCGTACTGTTAATCATCATGTTTGCTTTTTCTCGCTAGGATCCAGAAGCTTGATTGATGGAGATCCAACTTACATATGCGATGAATAGGCAAACTAATAGACAACTTCAAGTCAGCGACTGCGGCAACCTCTGAGGCTCAACTCACCATCCTCAACCCGGATCACTTTCTGGATGACGGCCCTCGCGTAAACCCTCTGCAGCATGAAAAGCAGACAGAAAAAGTTTCCCACTCCGTACAGCCAATACGCCGCCATTTCGCTGTTCCGTGCCGGGTGGTCAAAGTCGACCACATAACCGTCCGGAGGAGGCAGAGCAACGCGAATGCCGTCCACAATCGTCGGCATGTTTGATGATCAAGACTCTTTCCAAGCCTAGAAGAAGCGGCGAGAAAAACAGTCTCGAGACATGTTTTTCTCCGACGGCCTGCTCAGGAGACGCCCAAACATATAACGGGGCAACATGTATGCAAGCCAAAATTTCCCCAATATAAGTCAATCAACTCACAACAACGAGCATGTTACATTAGCCCCGGACTGAGGCGATCTGGGCCGAGAAAGGGCCATTTGCTCTGCAGAGCCAACAAGTCGCTCTGCCGCGGAACGAATGTCCATGCCCTTCCGGCATCCACTATCTCGATCCTTCGGATGCAGCAAGTATGTGTCAGGCCACGCACGATGCAGGGCGGGGTGTATGCGGTTGGTGATTGACCAAGACGGGGACCAAGCTTTCGTGCTTGGAAACGAAGCAGAGGACCCTGCTACGGCATCGTGACTCGCAGCCGTGTTGGTAGATCCTGGGACTCCGCAATGGGGTCGGGTCCTCATGGATGAAGAGAGCGTACGATTGAGTTTCGAGGCATTTTCGTTGGGTTTGTTTCAAGTCGGGAAACGTAGATGTAAGCGCCAACAGGTCTGGAGTGTTTCCAAGGTGAGGCGGTTTGGGACTGGGGCTGCGAGAGATGTATGAATCACGTTCTATGCTCCTATACGGATGGTTAGATTCCCTCCAGGCCAACTGAAACAACTCCAAACTACCAGTGAGGTCGCCACTGCTCTGAAAGCCCTCGCGATGACCGAAACTTTGGAATCGTCACAAACTTCAAGATGAGCACCATCAAGCGTGATCGGGTCTGGGGCGGAGTGACCTTTTTCTCCAAGCAACACATTCCCGAGGCTGTCGATGCCCTCACCTCGTTCAGCGATGACTTGGCAAACAATGTCGACTGCAACTTGGTGTGCACGATTTCACACCTGTCCGAGTCCAGTGACATTGTCATTGGTACCATGTATCCTCAAGTTGCCGGTGTTGAAAAGGATCGTGCGTATGAGAAGTGGATGGCGATTCTAGAGAGTCCTAGCACGGTCAAGATGTCTTCTCTGTCGGAAATGGCCCTTGAGTACAATATCCCTTCCAATTATCAGTAAACCCATGTTCAGACTAGGTTGAAGTTACCTCTGGCTTACCTAATATAGTGACGTTTGGTTCACCGCTTGCTTCAAGAACGACAGCCGCATCGTCACCAAGGCCTCCACACTGCACGACAAGTAGGTAGGGGAACTGAAGGCCTCATTCCTGATGAGGGTCTCATCACGTAATGCATATTTCAGCCTCTTCCAGAAATCTTCGCTCAACGCTCCATGGCTGCAGGAGACAACGTAATGGGCGTCGAGCGCCACACAACCAACGGCATCCTCTTCGTTGCGGTAACCATGGTACGCACGCACGAGCAAGAGGTCTTTGCCAATGCCGAGGTACAGAGATGGATACAAGACGTTTGAGACTTTGATGAGACCATCAAGGGCGGTAACCTGGGATGGGTCTACCTGAACTACACAGACCCGAGCCAAGATCCGTTGAGCAGTTATGGGAGGGAGAATGTCAGGAAGATGAAGGAAGCGGCGGCGAAATACGATCCGCAACAGTTGTTTCAAAGTTTGTGTCTGGGGGGTTTCAAGATTTCCCACGTCAAAAGCTCCCGAGTCGTAAGAATATCTTGTCATTGATGAGGAAGGTGCTTGGAACTTCGGGAAGGTACAAGTCATCCCTCAACCAATTCATTGAATTTTCCCATTTACCAATCAAGCAGGTACCCAACCATCACTCTTTCTCAACTGCCGTTCCTGTCTCCAAATAGAAAGTCCGACTGAAGATAGTCCGGTTCCGTCTCGAACATCAAAGGACCAAGCATCCTCTGCCCTAACTAACATCTATACTCCTGTTCCTCGACATTTACACCGCTCGCATTCTTTCCACGATCCTGGAGCAGAAAGCTCTTCGAGTCCAAGTCTTCCGGGGCTCCCAAAGAACGGTCAATCTGTTCCGCTATACCTGACAGTTCAAGGCGCGCGATGACGCGACAAACAATGGCGCTGACGGCAAACCTGGCCAAGATGATAACCGCATCCGTTACGCTAAAAAAGAGCAGACTCGACATCACCAGCGTCCCGAAGATGACGTGTGCAAGGACGGCGATGTTCGTAAACCAGGCCAGGGCGATGAAGACGAGGGTAGATCTCCGGTTCGTCTTCAACTCCATCCTAACCGGCTTTTGGAAAGCACAAGGTACCAAGGGATTCTCGATCCAATTCAGAAGAGAAGACTGGAATCTCGACTTTGGGTACTTTTTCGAGCTGACCTTGACGCGGACCAACACGGCTAGGATTCCCAAAAAATGAATGACAACGGCCAAGCAAAGCCAGAGCGGGAGCAGCCAATCCGTTGCTGGCGCAAATGCAACTACCGCATTTCGTCCAAGCCGATACACGATCCATACCACGTTCGCGACAGCGAGGCCGGTGAAGACGTATTCCGATATGCCGATGGCCCATCTGCTGGGGGTGGATGCTTCAGCCAGTTTGAGCCCGGTTATGAGCGATTTGTATCCATTCGGATCCTCCTTTCCGTTGAAGGCGAACTTGGACAGCGTTTCCAAGAACTCGTCGTCCCTGGCCGGGATCACTGCAGGAGTTCCTGCCGCCAGCAAGATGCCCAGCAGCGGCCGTCGACACCCTACCAAGGCCTTCTCCGCCATGGAGGTACCGAGACCCTGGAGAATAGTCGGCAGCAGGCCCAGTATCACGGTACTGGATGCGATTTCGGCCTTTCGATACTCGGTAAACTGTTCGAGGATGCATTCCATGAGAGGGAACGCCAGGGACGATCTCAAGGCGTTGGGGCCGATCTCCCCGGTGAGATAGGCCTTGTACCTTTGGCTGCAGTTTCCCTTCAGAAGTCCTTGGATGTCCGGGTCCCATTCTGGGAAAAAATGATCGAATTGATGGGTGGGTTGGTGAGCCCAAGCCAGAGGCACGAGCAGCGATGCCACCGTGATGGCGATGAGGAGGGTTTTCATTGTGAGTGACAAAGAGTGTACGATGAGGACTGAAGATGCAAAAAGACAGATGCAGAGTGAAATCTCTACGAAGCGGTGGGCGAGCAGCTGCACATATGTTGTCAAGGCAGCAAGGCTTACCGCTGCGGCGTCTTAGTGGCTCTTGGAGATGGGCTGCAACACTCACATTTCTCAGCCCTGAGTTGCCAAGACCGGGCGCCCCCTCTAGGGGACAATAACTAAGCAGTTTTCTCCTTTGATGACAATAACCTAACCCCACGTGAGGGGCTGGGTTACATCTGTGACTCTGTTCCGTTCGACTAGGTTGGGGGTCGAAATGCTCCCCAGAGCCAAGGCTTCCATTGCGCCGAAGCATCACCACAACTGTTGGCTATTTGAAAGGTAATAGGAACTCTTTTCTTTCTAATAAATTCTTAGGAGAGAGCCTCGAGCTTGGAAGACTCGAAGTATTGTTCAGGTGGTTGAGTTGGCAGTGGGTTGAAGACGCAAGGCTAGGGCTTACACCCGGGCAGACCAGAAGCCGATGGAAGCAACGACATGAGGCTGAGGAGTATCGGTAATCAAGCCCACTTTGATTTCTTGGCGAGCCTGTAATTCGTGCTTGCCCGGTCAGCTGGCCATTCGGAGTGGGAAGAGTTTGGAATCAGTCCTTGCATATATATGTTAGCTCTTAGCCTTACTATATTATAGAAGGGTAGACTCGCGAAGGACGAGGGGATGGGGATACTTATCGAGTTGCACAATGCGGCGGCGATGCAACGAAGTAGAAAACGAGGCTGGATGTAGGTAATGGCAAGGAACTAAAGTACCACAGGTAGGCTGACGACGACTTAAGTCATGAATATGAATATCTACCAACGAACATATGCCTCACAAACGAACAGCAAGCACATGGCAACAAACAGCAACGACAACCAACACTTACAATCACATATCATCCTTATTCATTAATCCCTACACACGCCCAAATACCCCAGACCTTCTTAACCCGGCACCCCGACCCTTCATTGCCAGAGGCATTTTGCATCGAATCGATCCACGGTAGAGCTCTTCTATATGACTCCCCTCCTTTCGGCACACGCGATCGCGCCGCAACCAGCCCTATCTAGACAATGCCCTGCGACGTAAAAAGACGCCCCAAAAACTCCAAAGAAAGACACATCATCTGCCGCGTTTGACCCCTCCATCCTACCCAAAACACAAACGTACCCTCGTAAGATGAAGGGATTCCTTTGGGTGCGCCCAAAATATATATAAGTACAAGCGAAGGGGAGAAAAAAGTGGGAGAAGAAAGAGAAACAATGATATTGCAACATCTAATGCGGGTAGACGAAGCGCTCCGAGACGTCGAGGGTGCCGCTGCCGAGCTGGATGATCTTGCTGACGAGCTTGTCCTCGTTGTCGAGGGCGATGATGTCGTCGGCGCCGCCGATGCTCTGGCCCTTGATCATGACGTTGGGGACGGTTCGGCGGCCCGTCATGCGCTCCAGCTGGTCCTGCATGTACGTGGTCAAGGGGTGCTTGTCGAGCTCGACGACGTAGGGCTCGGGGAGGATGGTGTACTTTTCGAGCAGGACGCCCTTTGCGCGTTTCGAGAAGGGACAGTACGACTTTGAGAAGATGATCACTTGTTTTGTTAGCCAAATGTCACCACGGTACAGCGGGGAGAGGGACTCACTGGGAGCCTTCTTGAGAATGGACTTGATCTCCGTCTCGGCGAGCAGGTCCTCCTTGCTCATCTCGTCGATCGACTTGGAACTGCCCTTACTCCCCACCTTATCCTTCTCCTGTCCATCAGCAGAACTGCCCACGCCGACAATCTCGCGAGGCGCGTCGGGCTGCAGGCCGCCCTTTTTGTTGGCCTTGTCCTTTGCCTCCTGCTCAGCCACCTTGAGGCGCTCCTGCATCTTGGCGGCGGCCTCGCGGTCGTCCTTGTCGACGTCGCCGTCGCCGTCCTTGTCGGCCAGCACGTTTCCGGCCTGCTGGCCCGTCTGCGAGTCTATCACGGGCTTGCCCGGGGCGGTGCCGTCCATGGCGTGCTTGGTCTTCTCCATGAAGCCCTGGGTGCCCGGGTAGGCGGCGTCGGTGCCCGAGTCGAAGCCGCGGTAGAAGAAGACGAAGACGAAGGTGACGGTGGCCGCCAGCATGAACAGGCGGACTCGGCGCGGGGAGGGCATGATGGGATCGGGTTTCGGTTGGAGGGTGAGGGAGGTTTCCAGGCCCCGGGGGGTTCTGTGTGTTCGAAGGGAGAGTGGCGACGTGGTGTTTTCGTCGGAAGAGAAGCGTGAGAGCAAGAAGCAAATCAATCAACGAGCGTCAGAGTTGGAAGAAGCTGAACAGGGGTAAAGGAGGATTCGGGCGGTCAGAGTACTCGGTACGAAATATGGATGATGGGCGATTCGACCGTAACCGTGACACCTTCAGTTTGGGGAGGGGGATAATTCATTCGAGTTGGGAGGAGACATGGTCCATGGAGACGTTGATCATAGCTTCCGGATCCATCCGCCCTAATTGGCCAAGGGGCGCCGGGACCAATGACGGGGCGTGGATGAGTGGGGATGGGTCCGTGCGCTGTGGTACGGAGGACCTTGTCACTCTGGCAGCTGAAGTTGAGGCGAAATGTCATCATGACGAGGGAGAGAAGGGATGAAAGACGATAAAAGGGCTTGAGTTTTATTATATGATTATTATAAGGAATGACCGGTTTGCAAAAATATGACCGCTATACATTATTTCCAATACTCGTTTTCTCTGAAAAGATTGTGTGTTCCTCCCTCAATAAAAAGTCGAGCGCAAATTATTACGTGAGCCCCCCTTGCTTCTTCTCTGCCATTATTTCGTTGCCTGCCACGCATGTCAGCAGCCGCATATTTCTTCTTCTACTTTCTCAAACAAGACTCACATTCGAATCATCCGTTACCACAGCATCACCGTGTCGTCCATGACGCTCCGCTTATAAACCCTCCCGGGGGAGGCGCCCACGGACGGAGACGGAGATCGCTTCTGAGTCTTGTCGTCCGACTCGAACAAGCCGCGGGGCTGCTTCTCGGCAGAGGCGGTACTATGCGACCTGGCGCGGTGTCGGTGCATGAGTTGGGCGTGGCTGTGGCGGTGGGTTGCCGGGGCGGCGTCGAGGCCGAGGGCCCAGAGGAAGAAGAGGATGAAGAGAGAGAGCTTGAGAGAGGGCATTGTGATGGAGAGAGAGTGTGTGTGGAAGACGAAATGAGATTCTGTGGTGATGGTGGTGATGATATTCTTCCTCTCGGCAGACCCGACGTCCAACTTATAAGTCGTCGAGCCCAAGCTCTGCAAACGGCTCAACATCCCACTTACACCAACTGCCTCCCTTGGACGAGGATGAAGACGGGTGACCTCATGATCCATCCGACACCAGGGAGGAAAAAAAGGAGACGACTTCATACTGAAACACGATTTCCTGCTACCTACTGAGAGTACACATGATGCTTCCCACTGTTCCCAGCCGCGCCGGGTAATGCCAAGCGGCCACTCCCATCATGTGCCGAGACGACAACGTCAGAGTCCCGTTGGGAACCCGTCTTTGCGCATACCGGTTTGAGGAAACCGTCGTCTGACGTTTGGTAAGCCGAGTTCAGCTCCTGGGTTCACATGATTCCGCCTGCAAAGGGACCGTCGTTTGCGGCGAGACATTGATGCCCATATTCATTCGCCCTCTTATTGAGGCTCGGACAAAGGGTGAGTTCGGCTTTCAAAGGACAATTTGAGACAATTGATCGCAGTCCCTTTAGATTGAGGAAATATCCAAGCAGGTCATCATTTGGATCGATCCCTTCCAAGTTGGCAATTGAGAAGCTGACCTCCTCCTTCCCTTTCAATCGAAGGTGGAGTCGGTCTGTATACTCCCATGACTAAGCCACCTGTTTGACCCTTTTTGGCCAATGAGAAATCGCCAAACATCATCTCTCTCAAAAGTTGCCAAGTTGCACTTCAAACCGAGTTTCTAGCGACTTCGAGGAGGCGAGGTGGCCTTTTGCAGTGCAAAAGAAAGACTTGACTCATCGTCACGAAGTTGACTATTTGTTCTTTTCTTGTCATCTCATCTTATATCCCGCTTTCATGTCCCTTTTGCCGAATAATTCATCATTTTCTCTTTTTTTTTTTTTTT
>JAMQMW010002009.1:49589-61690 GCA_024115155.1 Thelonectria blattea
AAACTTGGCCCTTCAACGACAACTATTCGAAATAAAAAGTCAAAATGGCTCCTTCAAGGGCAAAGTCAATTGGCTTCCCTCTAGCCATCACCCTCATCCTCGGCCTCATATTCTGCCTCCTTGCGGTCCCAGCCCAGGCCACCACCTCCTCGGCTTCCTCCGCCGCCTCTCCCTCGGAAGCCGTTGACCTCATCTGCCACACGGACGACCTGGCAGAATGTTACCCGCGCGTCTTTGTTCCCACCGACGAGTTCCAGGTCCTCCACGACGACCAGGAAATCCCCAACGGGCTCCACGTGCGCCTCAACGTCCAGACGGGCCTCAAGGAAGCCAAGATCAACGTCCCCGACGAGGCCGCCGACGCCGCCTTGGAAGGGCTCCCCGTGGATCGAGCCGTCGTCGTCGTGGACCCCCAGGAACCCGACGCGCCTCCCATTCCCAGAGGCGCGCCCGAGTATGAAGCCGTGGGCAAGATCAAGAAGCCCGAGCACGACTACGAGGGGAAGCCCTTCTTCGAGGCCATGAAGCTGCTCAAGAGCGGAAAGGGACTCGACGGGAAAGCGTTTGACGAGGCCATGGAGGGCATGGAGGACTTGTCCCACGACATCTTCTACGGGCTCAAGGTCACCGAGGACCCGGCCGTGGTGAAGGCTCTTCTGTGCCTCATGGCCGACCACGCCGCGCCCTCGGTCGACGGCCGCGTGCCGCGTGACCAGCAGGCCGCTGCCATCCTCGCCGGCGCCCTGCAGAACAACCCCGCGGCGCTGAAGGAGGTGACCAAGCAGTGGGCCAAGCTGATGGGCTCCAAGTGTCCCCGGACCGGCAAGTCCCTGAGCGAAGGCTTCTACTCGAGCTTCGTGCCGTCCTCTCTCCCCAGCGACGACGACGTCGCGGCCACCAAGATCCTCGCGTCAAAAGCCAAGAGCAAAGTCGCCGCCATCAACGGACTCATCAAGAGCGACGTCATCCGGGCCGAGTTCCTGCGCTCGAAAACGGGCATGCGGAACTTGCTCGAGGTGCTCACGGTGTCTGAAGACGCGGCATGGGCGACGGCGCAGCGCAAGGTCGGACAGTTGGTGCTCGATACGTTCCTGGACGAAGACATGGGCGCCAAGCCGGGCCAGTGGCCGACGGTTGCGCGGGCCGGCGACGAGGAGTGTCGGAGCGGTGAGGGGAGGACGGCCGAGGGGTGTTGGGATTACTGGGTTGAGAGCATCATGAAGAGGAATGGGAGGGGGCATTGGAGTAGGGAGTTGCATGATCGGTTGGTCAAGGCGCGGAAGGGGGGCGAGGTTCCTCGGCGTCATGAAGATTTGTAGAGATTATAAGGGCGTAAATAATGATTGTTCATACTGCCAGTTGGCTTGTTAGGTTGAGATATAAGTTACTTGACTTTGTCTTTGACGCTCAATGACGATGCGTGGATATGTGGGGTCACGATGTAGAATTTCGCCTATCTGCACCTCAACTTTGAAGCGACAAGAAACATCAGCAACATCAGCCATTAACTGCGGAGCGCCCAAGGCACCAACCGCGACTCGCTCCTCGCCGTTGGAGACATCTACACTTATCCAGAAGGCTACCTTGGTCGACGACAAACACCACCACCAAAGCCCATCACCCGCACAAGCATTCCCAACCTTAACTTCACCTCACCTCAACCTCATCTTCACCACCTTACCTCAACCACCACACCTCCCCCCTCAAAATGCCCCCTCCACCATCCCTCCAAATCCTCCCCCACCCAACAAAACACCTCTCCCTCCACTCAACAACCCCCTTCCCCCCCAGCTCCCCCATCACCACATTCACCCCCCTCCTCCAAATCCCCTCCCTCTCTCACGCCCTCTCCCTCTGCAACCACTGCTTCTCCTCCTCCTCCTCCTCCTCCCCTCCCCGCGCATGCACCCGCTGCCGCGCCGTCGCTTACTGCGACACCGCCTGCCAATCCGCCGCCTGGTCCGCCGTGCACTCCCGCGAGTGTCGGCTCCTCCGCCGCCTCGCCGAAAAGGGCAAGCCAGGACTACCTACGCCTGTCAGGGCCGTCGTGCAGGCGCTGGTGGTGAAGAGGATCGCGGATGGGCTGGAGGGCTTGGGAGGAGGGGTGGACGGGTTTAGGGGGGGTGAGGCCTGGGGGGATATGCAGATGATGGCCATGGGCGCGGCGTCGTTTGCAGGGTTGGAGACGACGAGGGAGAATGTCGAGAGGGCCATGGAGTATTTGTGTAAGGTGCGGACCATGTTCCCGTGTGAGAGGAGGGCGCTGACAGTGAAATGTAGATCCAGATCAACGCCTTCCAGCGCTACGACGTCGAGCTGGGTCACGTCGGCATCTTCCTCGAGCCCATGCTCGCCATGGCCAATCACTCGTGCGTACCAAACGCCCTTGTGCAGTTCATTGGACGAAACGCCGTCCTGAGAGCCGAGAGGGAGATTCGCGCCGGCGAAGAGATTGAGATTTCTTACACGGGTTCGTCACACTCTCAATTATCCTATCAATATTTACTCACGCCTTGCATGTAGACTACACGTACCCCTTGTCTGCCAGGCAAGCCGCCCTCCACAAATACCACTTCACCTGCACGTGTCCGCGGTGCGAGCAAGACCTGGGCCTCTATCAGGCATGCGCCCTCTCCCCCAACCTCGAGCTGAATCGCGCAAGCTTGGTGTCGGATATTACGAAGCTGCGGGACCATCCGGCGGCAACCGACGCCAACAAGGCGCGTCTCGTAAACAAGTATAGCGAGGACATGACCAAGATGCTCGCCTCAGAGTCCGCCGAACCATTGTCGGGCCAAGAACGTCGAAAGGAACTCCAAACCCAATGGAAAGAGTGTGAGCCGCTCATCCGCGAAGGCTGCTGGGCCGTTACGCCGCTGGCCCAAGTCTTGTCCAACATTGCCGTCTACTATGTCAACGAGGAAAACTGGTGGTATGCCCTGCTGGCGGCATGTGTAGTCGCCACCGAGTCCGATCCGTATCGATACCCGGCCCCTTTCCATCCGCTGCGCGTCAAGAATCTCCTCTTCATCGCCAACGTTCTGACTCTTACCGCCGAGGCAACCTCTCCGAACCCCTCCGTCAGCGGAACGGGGAAGCAAGTGAACAATGTCGACCCCAAGGTCCTGAGTGCACTGCAGGAGGTCGATCAGACGTCTCTCTGTCAGATGCTGCTCTTGATGCTTCTGAAAAGCGCTCCCGTCGGATATGCGAACGAGTGGGACATGTCCGTTCACGCGAACAACACGTTAAGTGATATCAATCAACTGGAGGGTCGGGAGCGGGAGCTCTCGCTCATCAATGCTTGGAAGGAAGCCCCCGAGAGCGACCAGTCCCGCGCATTCTTCGAATACGCCGTGGTCAAGCAAATCGATACTCTAGCAAAACTGGGCCACGAGATGCTGGCGAGGGAGTTTGGCCGATAGTTCACGTAGCTGTGCCGGCGGCATCTTCGGGAGCCGTCGGGGCCGGGTTTGTCGTGGTCGGGTCGGTCGTGGCCGGATTTGTCGTATGGTCGGCATCCGTCATTTCTTGGTCTCTCAACTCCCTCTCTCCAAAAATATCCGACGATCTCCGCGCCGGACGAGTCAGGAAGCCGTTTCTCCTACTCGCGCTCGAGACAATTGGCGAAGAGCGCTGAGGTTCGCCTATGGTATGACGTCGGTTGGTGACCTCTGGTGTGACGGCAGCACGTTTCGAGGGCCGCTCATCACCCTCGTCGTGAAGGGCGGATCGCTTCAGATTGCGTACTGCCCTGGCTGGCGAGGAGCCGGCAGGGGATGAGTGTTGCACGGAATAGTTCTCGAGGTAGGCCACCAGCTTCTCAATGTCTTTCTGGTACACTGAGAAATTCGTGTTTGCCGTCTCTGCCCGCTGGCGGACCTCGTCGACCTGATGCTTGGTATCGTCCAACTCGGCCTTGAGGCTGGTGTTTTCACTCCTCAGCTTCCTCACTTCGGCCTTTGTCTCACGGAGCTCGTCTACTATGTGTCAGCGAGGCTTTGGGTCAAAAAGACGGGGTAATTACCATGAAGCAGTTGGATATCTTGACCCAAGGCAGAGACGACAGATTGAAGAGCGGCAGACACTTCTGGGTCTAGAATGTGCTCCTCTGGCACATAGCCGTTGGAATTTTGTGTGCCTTCGACGCTCTCTTCTTGTTCAACATCTTCTTCGTCCGTCTCAGCTTGATGTAGCTCTTCAGCTAGCTCATCAGAGCTAGAGACAGCTTGTGGTTTAGTTGGAGCAATCCACGGGATGGCTTGTTGGACCTCGGGTTCTACCTTGCGGCGTCCATCCTGAGCCGACTTGAGCAGAACCGTCTTTGTGAGGAAGATGTATTGGCCCCTACCAAGGTTAGATTCGGAACAGTGAGGGTAGCGTGAAGTGACCTACTTGGCGAGGAAGCTGTGCTCCCGGGGTAGTTCTACACATTGCACGCCAACATTCATGTAACACGATGTGCAGCTGATGTCTTTGAGCTTACTAAGACGGGATTAGACGTGGTGACAGAAGAAGTGAGTGGATGTGACTTGCGTTTGAGCAACAACGGTGCCGCTCTGGCCTTCCCGGGCGTGTTTAGAAAGGGACAGCTCGAGTCTGAGGCGGTTGTTAACACCAGAAACATCGAGAGCGTCCTTCAGACCAGTGTTGGCGTGGGTGATGAGAGAAATACGGTCGTTGCCCAGCTTGAGCCACAGGTTGTCAATGGTACCAAACTTGACGCCACAGCTGGCGCATTTGATGGCAACGACGGTCATGGCCGGAGAAGATGAAGGATTTCTGAAATTCAAATTTCAATAGGCAGGCGATTGGCGAGCGGCGAGGCGGCGACACTCCAATCAGCCAGCCCTCGATTTTTCAGGAGCAAAAGTTGACGTGGTATTGAACAAGAGATGAAAGAATGGAAAAAGGAGCTTCTTTCGTCGCGTCATGATTGAAGTCGCGTAAAGAGCTTCGACCCTTGTAGCGTGGCCCGATTCTGATTGGCCGCGATGACAGATCTGGACCCCACTCGATTGCGGTACGTACCTTGTCGATTTTCGCAAACATGCAGTCCCAGCTTCAACCACACACAGCTTTCTTTCACTTTTCATAATAACAACAACACGCTTGAATTTTGTTCCGAATGACGCCCATCGCCTGATCTGACCGACCCTTCTTCTCTTCAAGCCCCATCGCCAAAGGTGCGTCGCCCTCGCGCGCCCGCCGCCAAGTCAACCATGGGTAAGAAGAAATCCAAGAACAAGCAGCGTCGCTCTGCCGGCCATGTCCTCACAGCCCACCCAGGCACCAATTCCGAGGCCCAGCCTCTTCCCGAGGACGCGCAGAAACTCCAAGATGCTCCCGCCGAGGCCAGCGCCCAAGCGACGGAAACGTCCACCCCCGACGTATCGACGACCACCGAGAGCGACGGCAGCCTGAAGCGAGCCATGCCCCACGACGACAACGACGAGGGCGAGTGGACCGTCGTCGCGCGGCCGAACAAGAAGCTCAAGAAGATGCCCAAGCCGGGAAAGAACTATCCCACCATCGCCTTCTCTCCCAATGCCCGCCTACAGTCCAAGATTCACCTCACACACCTCCGCGACCTCGTCACGTACATCTTCGCCGACGGCCCCGGCCCGCAATGGGTCGGCATCACGCACCGCCCTGCCTTTCGAAAGATTGTCGCTCTCATGGTTCCCGGCTTGGAGGAGGCCATGTTCAAGAAGTCGGTCGACTTCTTCACCTACAACGACGATGTCCCCAACGTCGAGGACCCCGTTTCAAGCACGCCCGACGACTATTATCCCCGGCCGCTGAAGAAGGAGGACCTCCCCGAGGCTCTGGAGCCCTTTGCCGACATGTTCCCGCACATGTGGCCCGTCAAGACGCCCGGAGACGACCGGCACGGAAAGATGCACTCTCCCCTGGCTGCCTTCCTCACTGCCCCGCTCCCCAAGGAAAGGTCGGGCAAGAAGGGCGTCAAGCCGGCGTCTGAGCCTCAAGGCTGGAGGAACGAGAGAACGCGCATCACCGAGTTTTTATGCACCGCCGATGAGCTGGCCGACAACGGCTACCTCGTCCACCCAGCCCTGCTATCAGATGCCCAAAGAGAGGTATTCGTCCTCCCCGAGGGATGGGTCACGACCAAGGTGGACAAGCTGGAAGACGGAGACGTGCCCGAGAAGGACATTGAGCACGGGAGCGTCACGGCCGGCCGAGAGGTGCTCGCGATAGACTGCGAAATGTGCATGACGGGCGAGAACGAGTTCTCCCTAACGCGCATCAGCGTCGTGAGCTGGTCGGGCGAGGTGGTCCTCGACGAGCTCGTCAAGCCCGACAAGCCCATCACAAACTACGTCACGCAGTACTCGGGCATCACGGAAGCCATGCTCGCGCCCGTGACCACGACGCTCCGCGACATCCAGAACCGCCTCCTCGACATCCTCCACCCGCGCACCATCCTCCTCGGCCACTCGCTCGAATCCGACACCAAAGCCCTGCAGCTCACCCACCCCTTCATCGTCGACACCTCCATCATCTTCCCCCACCCGCGCGGCCCCCCGCTCAAGTCCTCCCTCAAGTACCTCGCGCAAAAGTACCTCTCCCGAGAGATCCAAAAGGGCGGCGCCAGCGGCCACAACAGCATCGAGGACGCGAAGACGTGCCTCGACCTCGCCAAGCAAAAGTGCGAAAAGGGCAAGTCGTGGGGCACCTCGGACGCACAGGGCGAGAACCTCTTCCGGCGGCTCGCCCGCGCCGGCACCGCGTACAAGGCCCAGGGCGGCGTGGCCGGCGGCATCGAGGTCGGCAAGACGAGCGCCGCCGTCGACTGGGGCGACCCGTCAAAAGGCGCCGGCGCGGGGGCTACCCACCAGCTCGGGTGTCGCGACGACGAGGACGTGGCGGATAACGTGATCCGCGCCGTAAAGGGCGATCCCGACGGTCTCGAGATTCGCGGCGGCGGCGTAGATTTTGTCTGGGCGCGGTTCCGCGAGCTCGAGGCCCTTCAGGGGTGGTGGAACCGCAACCGCGTCGACAACCCGTCCAGCGACGGGGGCCCCCCAGGGGACGATGCCAACAACTCTGAAGAGGACGACACCTCCAAATCCCCCCTGGAACGAGCCCTCGCCCGCTTTACCTCCCGCCTCGCCCGCGTCCACGCCAGCCTCCCCCCCTGCACCGCCCTCATCCTCTTCAGCGGCTCGGGCGACCCCCGCGAGATGGCCCGCCTGCAGCAGGTCCAGTCGAGGTGGCGCAAGGAGTACAACACGCCCGGCAAGAAGTGGGACGAGCTGAGCGTGCGGTGGACAGACGTCGAGGAGCAGGCCCTCAAGGCCGCCGCGCGAAGAGCCAGGTCCGGGATCGGCTTCGTGAGCGTGGTGTGAGGGAGGATGTGTCTTGGCTTCACGAATAGTATACGCAATCATGTAGTACGCGACGACATATAGCTGTTGTAGTTTACGTCACTCTTGGAATGTAACAAAAACAGCCTGCACTACAAAGAAAGACAGACGACGCATAGTCAAAAAAGATTACAAGACATATCATTACGACTCTCATCGAGTTTTGTCAAGCGTAAACCACCCGTTTGTTCCACCCCCCTATTTTCTCCAACCACCAAGTCACAAAGCCCAAACCGCTTTACAGAGAAAAAAAAAACGCTTCCCAAAAAACGATGTGCTGTGCTTCCCGTAAAGCCATCTTTCTTTCCCTCCCGGAATTCCCTTTCCCTTGTGTAGCCCAGCTTTTTTTGATACGCCAACGCTAGTATGAACAATCTTCAACCGCCCCCCCTGAAAAAAAAGACAAAATAGGTAAATGGACGTTGAAATACGAACGACATAAAAAAAAGGGACGGTCCTAAAAACGCCTTATCCAAACCCAATCCTCCAGTGCCTAAACCCAAAAAAAAGAAAGTTCAGTGGCGGCCGTTATCCTGACCAAAAAGAGATGCCTCTTGCCTCGCGTGGGGCAGGGCAAGAGTGAGGTGGTGTGAGGTAATAGTGAGTAGATCTATACATCGGACGCTTTGGTGTGCCCCGAAGATAAAAAAAGAAAACATTATGGTGCAGCCAAGTTCAGGTGCGAGTCGGGTTCAGGACGGTTACATGTAAAATAGAAAAGTCGTGGTGCCTCGGAGGCTTGTGTGTTGTTGAGTTGTCGGCTGAAGTGCTGTTCGGAAGCGGCCGTTATGTGCGTGGCCGCGATGGAGGGTCGTCCACCACGAGTTCTGCCGAGCTGCCCAAGAGGTCGACCTCTCGATGTAGAGGATCGACTCTGATAGTGCCGTGTTGAGGAACGATGCCGAAACTAGCGGGACGCTCCTCATGTCCGCCTTGCAGATCTACCCGGGTGAACTCGCCAGAAAACTCCATCGACGAGTTGCTCGAAAGGCGCTTTTGGGATCCTGTGCGCTCAAAAGGCAGCCGTGACGAACCGGACGGGGTGTGGCGGTGTTGGCTGGACAGCTGGCTGACCGAATCCGAGTCCCTCATGTTGTGGGGATCGAAGGCAAGGCTGGACCCGGGCATGGCCAGGCTCAGGGATGGAGGTCGAGGCTGATTCCTCTCCTGGCTGCCAGAAGCCCGCTTGGAACTCTTTCGCGGAATTTCAGGCAGGTCCATCTCGGCGGCAACTTGACGGAGAGCAGCGTTGTTGGGCTTCTTGGATAGAGCCCTCGTCGGTTCTCTTGGGATTCTCTCGTCGTCGTGGAAGGACCGAGGTGCTCGCTCGGCCACGGGGCTGTCGGGATCCGAATCTTGAGGGTCGCCATTGTCATCGAGCAAGTCACCTTTGCGATGTCTGGGCGAGCGTCTCGGGGGTTCATCGTCATCGTCGGAATCGATAGGGCCGTTTCGCAACACACCCATGGCAACGGGGATACCCTCGGGAGGTGACTCGCCGCCGTTTCTTGCCATCATGGCCGGCGGCATCCTTGCGCTTCGAACAACCTCGAAGCCCTTGCCCTTCTCTTTCGTCTTGCCTCCAAACATGCCTCTGAACCATCCCGAGGCTGTAGCAACGGGTCCCGTGGGATCGGCCGGACCAGTTCCCAGCTTTCGGCCCAGACCATCCGAGTTGAGGGCTGGACCACGAACGCCGTAGTAAAAGTCGGACTCGCGAGTGGCATAATCAGGACGGTTCAGCGGAAAGCTGAGCTGAGAATTGGCGCCGGGGGGACCGGCAGGGACAGGGGGTGCGGGAGTTGCGCCGCGAGAGATCTCGGCTCCCATCTCTGATTGATCGGCAGGGGTTCCGGCTCCGACCTGGCTGTATCTCTTGTTTTCTCCGCCGCTGGAAGCGGGTGGCTTGTCCGAGTGGATGGATTCGTTCAGAGTCCCGCGGGGACGGCGAGGAGGTCGATAATACGGGTCGGCGGCTTCGGTAAGGGATTGAGAAGGATGATGTCGAACAGCAGTAGGCGACGGGAGGAAGGAAAAGGTGCTCGCCTCGCCAGGTGTATCCGGCATAGAACTACCACTATCCAAGTTTCGGGGCATGCCAGAATAGGCGTCGATGCTATCCAAGGCCGAGCTCTGCCGGTTATGGGCGAGGATTCCGCCGAGACTCGCACCAGACTCGCTTCTCACTCTGCCGCTGGGCATCACGTAGCCAGACTTGCCATTGTCCTCGGCATCCAACATGGCAGCCGTCGACAATTGGCTGGCTCGTGACGGACCTGCGCCCGTTCGAGGTGTCACCCGACGTGACAGCTGTCGCATGCCAAAGATCTTGGACAACCCTCCTCTCGTGAGTCCCCGAGCGTCGTCACCGCCCGCGCCCAACAGTCGCGCAACGACCTCGACAATGGTCTGGAGGGCGTTGAGGAAGAAGCCGAAGATGAGGGCGGCACCGTGGATGGCGAGGATGACGTATCCAATCCACCCCTTTTCTCCCTCGGTAACGCCCAGCGACGGCAGAAACGCCACCATGAGAAGAATGCTGACTAGTCGCAGCGAGCAGAAGAGCGTGTGATAGGCATTCATCGACGTGGCCGACTGGAACGGGCGGAATGCATGAATGGCGAGGACATGGATCACCTCGCAAATCGCAAGCAGAACCACTTGCGCAATGCCACTCGGCTGAACAGCACCAATAGCAATGCCCCGGATAAAAGTGAGGAAGACGGGGATCAAGGCAAAGCCGGCGGCCTCGTCAGAGTATGTGTTGTACAGTGGCCCGTACAGTAAGACCGTCGGTAGGTCATCGTAGAGCACAGACTTTGGTCGCGTCTTGATGATGAGCCAGAAGAGATAGGAAGCGAATAGGATGAGGAAGAAGAGGGTAACGGTTGCAAGCCCAACGGCGAAAGCGGGGGCGTTGCTGGCCACGACCAACTGGAAGCAGGATAGGGCCACGACGGGCAGCAGGAAGAAGTTGAAGACCAGTCGAACAACGTTGCCCACGGAAAAGGGAATGTTCTTGGAGCGCAGGTCTTCCTCGGCCGTGTTCCTGATCTTGCGGAACAGCCACTGCACGAAGAATCCGCCCTGGATCAGCACCGTCACGCTCGCGATGCAGACACAGAGCCAGACCATCATGCCGGCCCAAATGTCCTCCGTCTCGGCCATGCCGACCAATTGGCCGAGCTCCTGCAGTCCGTACTTGGCATCCGTAATGTAGATGCCGTCCACGACGCTCTGCCAGGACTCGGCATTTGCAACGAAGCTCTCGTTGAACATGAGCGTCGACCACGCCATCTGGCTCACAATTGGCTTGTAGAAGCCGGGATAGTCCAGAGTGAGCCCACCCGTCAGGGCAACGAATTGGATGTACTGCAGGCAGTCTCCAAAGCCGGGAGTAACCAATCGCAACAGATCCACGTCGCGGCCGTAGTTTGACGTCCAGTGGAATATATCGGTCGAGCCCCACGGACTCATGGTGGCGGAAAAGACAACGGCAGCTCCCATGAACAGCAAGATGACGAGCGGCAAGACCTTGAGGAGCCACTGCAGGCCACCGAGATCGGGAGTAATAACGGCAGAGACGCATCCAATGTTGGTAGCATCGGCGTCGCCCCAGAGGATTAGAAAGGTAGCGTCAAGAGAGGCGAAGGCGTACGAGGAAAACATGTCGTTCGAGGTGTTCACCGAGGGCAAGCTGTCGGGGATGGAGCTAGAAAGCCGAGCATCAGCAACAATTTCCTTCACACGTATAATTCCAGGGTCGGCCTACATATCAGAGGTGTTCCAGACGGGCCCAACAGGGCACGAACTGTTTGCCACGCCATTTTGGCCGCAGAACTCGACGCGGTTGTAAAAGGGCTCGTACGACAGGAAATCGACCTTGCGGACCAAGGTGGTGGCTTTGTTCAAGTCGGCATCGGGAACGTGGACAATCTTGCCAAAGGTCTGGCTGCTGTCGTTCCAGTACGCCGTGTCCGAGGCGGGGGGAACGGAGCTCCCGTTTTGCGAACCCGTCACGTTCCCCCAGACGGTGACTTGCAAATTGTGGCTCGAGTTCTTGGTGTCATATTTGGCATCGACGTATACGGGGGCCCATTGCAGCAGCCGGGGATTGTCCAGGCGATACGAGGAGAGACAGTTGGAGAAGCTCTTGATCTTCACGGCAGCCACGGGGCGAACGGCGAGCACGGCGAGGAGAAGGACGACGAGGAGGTTCGCCGAGGTACGGGACAAGGCAGACAGCAGTCGCGGGGGCCAGGCCCTCGGCCTCGACGAAGCACGAGCGTGGTTGGCCATGATGTTGCTCAGGGGACGAGACGGCGCGGCTTCGAACGGAGAGGATACGGCTATGGGAGGATGATGAGGAATAGCGAGGGTCGTGGGCGGTTCGGAGGACTTTTCAACCGTCGCATGTCGCCTCGTCGTGCAGGTCCGAGGGGTGTGGTTACGGCTATCGTGGTGGTGATGGTGGCGGTGTTGTTGACGGTGGTCCGGCGGGCGCGCACCACCAGCGCTGGGATGCATGATTCGGATGCAGACGTTGCGTGTCGGGGCGAAAACGGGCCGGTCGACTAGAAAGACATAAAAGACAAGAAAAAAGAAGGCTGCAAAAAATAAAGAGAGCCTTCAAAGCGCCCAGAAGGTTTTAGTGAGAAGAAAGATCGGAGGTAATTCGTAGAGAGGGAGGGAGAGGGGGGGGGGGGGGGG
>JAMQMW010002012.1:4543-14558 GCA_024115155.1 Thelonectria blattea
CCAGGAACAAGGTGCCTGCCTCGACCGCGGTAAATTGAAGTTTATGATTGGTTCGATTGACAGCGTGCTCCATTGTTCTTTTCCCTTCGCGGGCGCTCTTTCTTTGCCGAGACTAATTTTCGCGCCGTCCGCCGCATCGAGGGCTCCAGGCTGAACGGACCTTCCCTTTCATTGCCAGACTCGAACAGGGGTGGTCCCAAGGTGGGACGTTTCAACTTTTCAGTGAGAGCCAACAGAGACTCGGAGAACCCACTGACAGACAGGGAAGGTCCACAAGCCGCCTCTTGCCCTTTCCTTCCCCGTGCTCCGCGTCTCCACGCGCGCATCTTCCTTCGTTCCTTTGTTCCAATTCCTTCCAAGAGTCCTGTCATCAGCCCTGGCCCTCTCTTATGAGAAGCGTCCACCTCAGGTTGCGCCCTTTGCAACTTTTCTCTCCATATTCGCATTCCTCCTCTACCCAGATAGATTCGCCATGTTGACGCTACCGTCGACGCTCCCCAAGAAACATGCCTATGCGCTGCTGGCAGGCGTGACGCTGAGTCTGTTCCTCCTCGCAAACTACTCTTACAGTTACGTATCTTCAGACCGTGAGTCGCCCACCCACCCCTCTCCCTTCCCCTCCTCATCTCCCCTCCCGCTCTAGCTTTGACTACCAAGACACTAACCTCCCATCTGCAGCAACCCCCCTCGACCACACATCATCACCGTCATCCTCAACACAATCCCTCTCCTCGAAACCCTTCCCTCACAAAGTCTGGCAGAGCTGGAAAGACGACTCGGAATCCCCCACGGACCGCACCGTCGACTTCCCTCACCAGTGGCGCGTCGTCAACCCCGACTGGCGGTACGAGCGCATCACCGACGCAAACATCGACGCTTACGTGACGGACCGCTTCGACAATGCCACCGCATCCGTCTTCGTCGGCCTGTCCGATCCCATCCTCAAGGCCGACTTCCTGCGGTACCTGATCCTGCTCAAGGAGGGCGGCGTCTGGACTGATATCGATGTCTGGCCGCACCGGCCCGTAGTGGAATGGATTCCCAAGAAGTATCAGGATTCCGGCGTGAACCTCGTGGTCGGCATCGAAAACGACCACCACCACAGCCCCATCTGGCCCGGCTCCAACTACTCCGTCCAGCTATCCCAGTACACCGTCCTGGCCAAACCAGGCCACCCCGCCGTGCAAACCCTCGTCGACACGGTAACTAAAGCCGTGCGCGACCTCATGGACAAGAAGAAGCCCGGACAAATGGTCTCCTTCGAGGAAGTCATGAGCACCACCGGACCCTTCACCTTCACCAAGGCCCTGATGGACTACTTCACCAGCGTCACGGGCGAGGCGCACAACGGCGACGAGCTGGATTCGCTCGAGGAACCCCGGCTGATCGGGGACGTGCTGGTGCTGCCAAAGGACAGCTTTGGCTGGCTCCCGCACGAGAACACGCACGAAAAGGGCGACCCCGTCATCCTGGTCGAGCACTTGTTTATCGGGTCGTGGCGGGAGGGACACCCGGGTTAGCATGATTTGGAACGCCACGAATTGTAATGATAATTTCCTATGGGTGATACAAGGAGGCCTGCGGGAAGCAAGCCATGGGTCGATGGGTAGGGCATCATGCAAGCAATGATTTTGTAGAATTGTATTGAAACTTGGATACCAAGGTTAGATTTGAACATGGGTTGGCCACGCCTTGAGATGCTGCCAACGAGAATTTGCCGGACCCTTCATAGTCCCTGCTTGGCAATGTTTTTTAAGTGTGTGTATTCGTGGTCTTGGTCGGCGATCAACTCTCCGTCACAAAGTGAGACCTGAACAGGTGAGACCTGTCTCAGGAGCAACTACCAGTCATGAATGATGCATTAATTCCATTACCTCATATCCAGCACGAGAACTGGGACCAAGCCATCATGTATGCCCATTACCTCATATCCAAGACTCGTAACTAAATTAATCCAACTGGTATCAACCCAACCGTGTCGACGCCCTCGTCTCCGAAAAATCCATTACATCAAGTAGAAAGCAATCGCCGCCGACGCAACGCCATAGTGCCAGGCTCGCGGAAGAGCCGAAGAGCTGGCGGCCGATTCCGTCACGTTGTTGCAGTTGTAGTTGCTGGGTAACACGCCCCGGCTTCGGAGCTCGTCAAACGGCGTGCAGTTGAAGGCCGTAGCTTGGTTCGAGCTGGGGGTTATCGTGAACTCTTGCAGGACCTTGAGACTGTTGTTGCCGTTGGCGTGATAGTCCATCCAGGTGTCACTTTAAACATGGTTAGCTTGGGGTTCGATATGTGAGCTTCAGAAACTTACAAGAAATCATTAGTAACGTTGACTCCAGTGATGGAAATCTTGGAAATGTTCTTCTGAGGCCAGTACCACACTTGGTCGTCGCCGTCAAACTCGGACGCGAGGTTCAAGCTACTACAGGACGAAATTTCCAGGTCAAACTGCTCCCAGGAGAGGGCGGCGCGAGGAAGCTTGATGGTCTCCAGGTTGTCGCTCCTAGACACGCTCAGACCCGATAAAGAGTCAAAGGGCAGTTCCAGCTCCTCGACGGCGTTGTCGGCCTCCATCGTAAAGCTGCCGACTGTCAGGTTGTCGAGGTTGCTGTGGCGGTTCAGGGAGGTAATGTTTCCCTTGAGCACGAGGCTGTCGAGGTCCATGGAATCAACACGCGAGTTGCCCAAAGTCACGTTGATGCCGTCTCCCGACACCCACAGGCGCGGCGCCCTCGCCCAGGCAAAGTTGAGGCGGTCCAGGTTGGGCAGGTACTCGGTGGAGATGGTGACGCCCGACTGGTCGGCACTACCGTTGGCCTCGATGGGGTGGTTGAAGAAGCTGTCGACCGAGGTGACGGCAGCGGCCCAGAAGGAGACGGCGCCGTACTTGTTCTCGCCAGTGAAGCCCTCGAGACCCTCATGGCTAAGCGTAGTCAGGTTCTGGGCCTCAAGCGTAAAGTAGCCCAGGCGGGCCAGCTTGGTAATGTCGAGCGTCTTGAGCTGGTGAAGGCGCTTAAGCGACACGGAGCCCTGGACGCGAGTGAGGCTGGGGAAGGACAACTCCTCGAGGCCCTGGAAGTACCAAAAGTCGATGGCACCGCCGACGGTAGTGAGAGTGGACGAAGAGATGGAAAAGGAATCGGGAATCTCGCAGTCGTCCCACGACTCCTCGCAGCCCGTGTGGGTGATGTCGCCCTGGATCTCGGTGACGCCGTCGAGGTTGATGTCGACGCTCAGGGCCTTTGCGAAGCCGAGGTTGCCCGTGATGACGGTGCAGCTGGAGCGTACGTCTGCGGCATCGTCTGCGTCTGCGATGGTGACGTTTGTGCACTCGATGGCATTGGAGACGTCTGTTGTGTGTGAGTGGTGGACAGAGTAGTTGGGGGGTTAGATTAGTTGGAGGAGCAGAGTAGTTGGAGGAGTAGCGGACTTCGAGGGATAGAGTAGTTGGGGAAACAGAGTAGTTTGGGAAGGAGAGAAGTTTGGGGAGCAGAGTACTAAGTTGGAGGAGCAGAGCAATTGGAGGAGTAAAGTAAGAGATGGAGTACTACTCCGTAAGCCAGGAAAGGATCGTGGGAAAACAAAAAATAAAAATAAAAATAAAATAAAAATCTTACCAAAAAACATAGGCAGGAGCGACAGCCACAGAGGGGCAACAACGCCTCTTCGTACCTGCATCGCGAAGATCGACGACGAGGAAGCAAACGAACGACGAACGGCCTTTGGTTTGTTGACGATTCCGATGTGAGCTGTTGCCCAGGCGAGCAAGCGAGTGACCAAGCGATCAGCGGTGTGCGCGATATGTCCCTGTCCGTATAACAACAACAAGCCGGCAAGCAAACACACGAGACAGCCCAGAGCAAAAGAGCGTATGCGAACTCGGGTATTTATTCCACGCGGAGAGACGGAGAAAGGAGGAAACAGAAACAAGAGGTCTTTAGCTTAAAGATGAATCAGAGGGGGAGACAATAATAATAATAATATTTTGTTCGTTGTCTCCCGCTTCCACTGCTTTTTGCCCCTCCCGCTTCCCGCCCGCAGCTCGGTTCCTGGGCTGGGCTCGCGTGGTCGCATTGTGTGGCACGGCACGGGGAGGGGGGGATTTTGTGTGATTTGCTTGGC
Source organism: Thelonectria blattea (assembly GCA_024115155.1). Lineage (NCBI taxonomy): Eukaryota > Fungi > Ascomycota > Sordariomycetes > Hypocreales > Nectriaceae > Thelonectria > Thelonectria blattea. Next base: position 8,663 of record JAMQMW010002012.1, read on the forward strand.
GTTGTTCCTGCTTGGCTGGGAAAGAAATTGCATGCATCGTGGCCCGAAATGAAAAAATATGTGACCTGGCAGGAGGCCTGGGTCGGGCCTGCGTGCCCAGTCAACGATGAAGAGGAGGAGGAGAGATGAGAAGAAGACCTTGGAGATTGTACATCTACAGATAGCTCCCGCTTAATTATTCTCCGACTTGGCAGGCTCATCGACAATAAGCAACAGACTACCTAACTTAGCTCTCGATAATCAATAATCTCACCTCAAGAACTTCCTTCCCTCTTACCCTCATCCATGACCTGATCACCATGAGGCCTTTTTACAGGGGCCCTCAACCCAGACCCTCACCATCTCGCCCTCGCCCTAAACATGAAACACAAACCATCTCTCTTTCGGCCCGCTGCAGCTTGCTTTTTCGTCGAGACGAGAAAGAAAGAAAAAGAACAACTCACTCACTCACCAACAAACGCAGGGGCCGCCGCCACATTGTACGCGGGATCCATCCCATCCCATGCCAGACCAGGCCTTTATGATCATGGGTGTCATGCAAAATATCCCTGTCACAAATCCGTGAACACTCCCCAGGTAAACAGTTCCAACAGTCACAACCTAAACGAAGCAACCAGCCGAGGTGACACCAATCAACGCCCGCTTGGACTGAGAGGAGGACCTTTGTCCGAGGCCACAATTTAGGTGCGGGATAGAATGATCCCTGCTGCAGTTATCGGGATGCATCTTCCGGTTGTCGTAGCTACTTGCTCCGTCCGTGACTCTCCCGAGCAACCTTACCCTGCATCATGAAGCAACTCCCCGACTTAAATCTCGAATCACGAATGCCCCCAAAGATCAACCCTACAAAACGCCTCCCCGAAACCTCCCCGAACCAACACCTAAAGCCCCTGTGGCCTAATGGTCAAGGCGTGAGAGTATGCATCCTTTGTTTCTTCCCGTATCCATCTCAACGCAAATCACTGACCCTCTTCAAACAGCTTCTAATCTCAAGACTGCCGGTTCGAGTCCGGCCAGGGGTTTACCTTGTTCATATTCGTACTTTTTTGATTTCGTATTTCGTATTTCTTTTTGCTTTTTGCCTATCTTATGTTAAAGCAATGCCCGTGACACGTCAAATGACAACATGGAGGAGACTGAGTTGGTTGTGGACTCAAAGCACCGCTCAGCTGCAACTCTGACTCAACCCCAAGTTGACCATCGGATCGACTCAATTGGTACCCGCTGACTTATCCAAAACAGACCTATTCCCTTTACATTCTTTTCCTCCCATGTACCTATGTTGAATATGACCTCCAATTCCCCTCCCAGCCATCCCAGCCAAACATCCATATGAAAACCCGCTGTCCAACCTCCGTTACCAAATCACCCCCCACGAAGGGAGCCTCGTGATGCCCTACGCAGAAGGAGCCTTGTGGTACTTGGCAGGCAGAAAAGGCATCTTGGTCACCACGCCCTTGCGCTTCTTCCCCCGCACCACCACGTCCACCTCGGTGCCGGCCTTGTGCAGCCCGTCCTTGACGTAGCCCATGCCGATGTTGATGCCCAGCGACGGGCTCGGCACGCCGCTCGTCAGCGCACCAATCTTCTCCCCTCCCGCCTCGACCTCGGCGCCCTCCCGCGCGGGCGCCCCCTCCACCACGATGCCCACCCGCCTCCGCGTCACCCCGGCGCCGCCCTTGCTCCGCGGGGTCAGCTGCGACCGGATCGTCTCGGCCCCGTGGAACCCGCCCGCCTCCCGCCGCGCCTTGGGGATGATCCAGCTCAGCCCGGCCTCGACGGGCGTCGTGGTGTCGTCCAGGTCGTGTCCGTACAGACACATGCCCGCCTCGAGCCGCAGCGAGTCGCGCGCCCCCAACCCGGCCAGCTGCAGCCGCTCGGGGCCCGCCTGCCCGAGGAGCGCCTCGATGGCCGGAGTCGTCGTCTCGAACGCCGGGTACAGCTTGCCGTTGAAGGACAGCTCGAAGCCGTCCTCGCCCGTGTAGCCGCCGCGGCTGACGAGCACCGGGTGCGTCTTGCCGCCGCCGGGCAGCTTCAGCTCGACGTAGGCCGCGTTGCCAAAGTAGAGCTCGTCGAGGTTGATGTCGGACGCGAGCGACTCCTTGAGCACCTGGGACGCCAGGGGTCCCTGCAGGGCCACCAGCCCCGAGTTCTCGAGGACGGTCCACTCGACGTTGCCGCCAAACTTGCCCAGCTCCTCGTCAAAGTACTTGAGGTCCTTCTCGAGGCAGGCGCCGTTGGTGACGACGTAGTACTCGTCCTCGCCCAGCCTCGTGACCACGGAATCGTCCACGATGCCGCCCGTCTCGGGCCAGAGGAACGCCGTCAGCTTGCTCTGCATGAAGCCCTGGCCCTTCCAGTCCGACGGCGTGACCCTCTCGAGGAAGGCGGCCGCGTCGGGTCCCTTGAAGATGTGCTGCACCATGTGGCTCACGTCGAACAGCGACGCGTTGGACCGGGTGAAGCGGTGCGACTTGGCGATGGACAGGGACTCGTACTGCACGGGGAGCTTGTAGCCGGCAAAGGGAACCATCCTGCCGCCGTTGTACGTGTGGAAGTCGTATAGAGGCGTCTTCTTGAGGTCTCCCGAGGCCGAAGACGCCCGACGGAGCTGCGATGAGATGCCCGCGGCTGCGAATGACGTAGGGCGAGCGGCGGTGGCCAGCGCGGCGTGCACCCTGGGACCTGCCCTCGTGGCCATGTTGATGCCCTTCATGATGGTTCAATTGACGAGAGAGAAGTAGAGCGCGGCCAATTGAGCGAGTGGTGTAGAGGATTGAGGAGTTGCAAGAGGGTAAACTGGTTGATAAGGCAGGTGTAACTCACTTCTTGGGGACTTCCAGTGTGGGGTCTCGTCGTCGGCGGGGAGCCGCGGTTTCGGCACTTTATACCGTGTCTCCGGTTTCCGGACCGCGCTCCGAGAATGCAGAAACGGAGGCTGAAATGGGCAAAACGTAGAGAAGAAATCTTCTTAGTCGACGCCAGACACTGCTTGGAAATGATCCATTGTTCGAGAGCCCGCAGACTCTCCCGATACGTACTGTACCAAACTAACTATGCCAATTACAGCTGATGCCCCCGCGCGGCTCATTCTACAAAATCATCTCTACGAGCTCGCGCCCTTGACTCGCAAGTCGCATCCGTGACGACGCCCACACTAATGAAAACATAAGACTCCAGCAGTGACAATCCCAACAACCCGTCCAGACCCTTATTGCTGCTCGAAGCTGTACTTGAGCCACCCGCCCAGCGCCCGAAGGCTCTCCCACCGGACGTTTTCGTCGTCCGACTGCATGAGCTCCATGATTCGCGTCTTCAGCCCAATCTTCTCCAGCTGGTATCGCTTCTCGGGCACCTCCTTCACCAGCGCACCCACGTCGTTGCACGCAATCGCCAGCACCTGCTTGTCGTTTTCCCAGGGCTGCTTCATGATTTGGACGAGCTTGCGCGGGATTTCGCCGTTCTCAAACTCGAGGATCTTGCGCGCGTTCTCGGCCCAGAAGACCGTGTTGCGGTGAGGAGGTGACCATCGTAGGTGTCCAGACTGTACTTCGGCGACGTACTCGTCAAACGTCGTCTTCGTCTTGGTGTACTCCTCGAGCATTTCTTTGAGACTTGAGAGATCCTCCAGGAGATCGGGATCCGTGAGATGGCGACCGCCAATGTTTTCGAGGAGGGCGGGCAGACGTGCAAGAACTGCCGTAGGAAGTAAGGACTTGGGGTTCTTCTCGAGAAGGTTGTAGAGAGTGGAAAGGATCAGTCTGGTCGTCTTCTCCTTGGGCGACAGGCGCAAAAGCTGAGTGTACAAGAGAACAATGTCGTATTCGCTGTGAGAGTTAGCAGACGTCCATGCAAAGCAGCTGTGCTGTACTCACTCATTCAGATCATCGCCAATGTCTTCAGCCTCGAAGCTCATTTGCCATATGACGAGCAGGGCGTGATACAGGAGCTGCAATCCAACGCCGCCGCCCAATGAGCCCTCGAAGCCGGTGCTGCGGTTCGCCGTGTTACCGCTCCACAGGCTGGCAGACGAGGTGCCGTTCTCGATGCCGCAGGCACTCTGAAGAATCTTGACCAGGGGCTCAATGGTCTCGCTTCGCTGGTTCCAGAACTGTTCTCTGGGAACATGTCCGTACAGGAGAGCGGAGTACTCCTGCACGGCAATGTCTTGTAGGCCTGCATCGGTGCTCTTGGCCAGGCTGGAGAGGTAGGTGAGGATCATGGGCAGGGCCTGGAGGGTGGCCTCTGAATCATCTCGAGCAAAGGACATGAGGGTGGTGAGGGCGTGCGCGGTAAGCAATGGAATATGGTCCTCGGCGCTGGTTGAGTTGAGCAGCGGTAAGAAATGCCGATATGGGTTTTGAGTCTTGAAGAGGGCTTTGGCAAGGGACGGGACTCCTAGGAGAGATGATGTTAGGATGGCGATTTGTGAGATGTGAGGGGAAGTTGCCCGAAGTGGAAAGAGCAGCAGTGGTTGTCGCAACGCTGCCGCCGACTGTAATGGAATCAAGCCGCATCGAACTTACCCTCGAGAAGGTCGCCTAGCAAAACGAGCGTGTACTGGATGACATCGGAGCGCTTTCCCGCCGCCTCGAGGACGCTTGGCTGTCCAGAGCCGCCAACGAAGAGCACTCGATATCCATCAAGATCGCCAGTGACAATGGCCTTTCTTTGTTCAGGTTTCTTGACCTTGTCCACGGCGCGTATCTTAGACAGCTGCTCCTCGGTCAGGTTGCCGGCTCTGACGGCGCCGTCCCAGGGAATGGGCCTTTGGCGAATGTTGCTCTGCAGGGAGGCCAGGTAGGTGGGAGGGTCGAGCGACATGGTGGGCGGCGTCGCGGCTGCTGCGTCAGGAGGTCGGGCGATGCGTCGTGCAGGTGCGTCGGGGGAGGAGCGCTGGCCAGGGAGGAGCGAAGGGAGAAGGCGAGATGGCCGACGCGGGTCAGGTGAAGGGAACGATGAAGTTGGGATGGTGATGCAGCCAGCCAAGCAGCGTCACAGCTCTCTCTCCAACCTGGAACTGGGTCTTGGAGCTTGCCTGGAACTGCGCCACGCCGAATGCAAAGCTCAAGCCACAAAATGTCGATGTCAGCGGGCCATGTGGCTTGACGTGGCTTCCCGGACCGTCTCGTGCACCCGAGAGACTTGTGTGGCTCGAGAGTGGTCCGAGCTGAGCACCTTGACACCGAGGTTCTGGCCCCGTATTCGCACAGACCATGTCCTTCACTTCTGCCTGCCCAGACCGTCTTGAAAGTTGGACGCTTGCGCTGCAGACACTTTAATTTGCCTCCCAACCACCGAATTTCGAGTTGGCGATGCCCTCGTTTGGAAAATCCGGAAAATCCCCAGAATGCTGCCACTTGCAGGGAGGAGCTACCCCTGATTGGAAATTAAGGGTCTGGACGTTTATGGATCAACGGGTGGTGTTCGCGCCCTCGCCTGCAGAAAGCCGACCGTTGCATCCCTGTGCTTCGAAGCTTGTCTGTTCTTTTGAGGTGCTGAGGTGCGCGCTTGGCTTTTTGGTCTTTGTCACTTCGAAGAGGATTTACAGGTACAAGCGCCTGAGAAGGGATGGACGGGACGGGATTCGGCATGGTCGGGCGGAGAGAGGCCCGACATCCAGGACTGACGAGGGGGCCTGTGAGAGCCCTGAAAGTGCCCAATCCGAGACCCCAATGCTGGTCACTTCCGGGGCCTCTGACACCTGTACCGCTATCGATAGTTGTCCAGTAAACCACTCGAGGGTGTTTTTTAGGTGTCATGAGCTGGCAGCCCACCTGCACTTTTTTGTCTCCCCGCCGAATATTGATTGTCGTCATCGGAGCTGCTTACCGTAGCAGTCAGCCCAACACCATCGTGAGAAAGCGACACTCAAACAAGAAGAAAAAAAAAAAAA
>JAMQMW010002012.1:15168-33837 GCA_024115155.1 Thelonectria blattea
AAAAGCGTATCTCTCACACAAAATGCGATTCTCCTCAAGGACGCTGCTGCACCTCGCCGCAGCGGGCCTCGCTGCAGCTGGACCGTTTCCCCGCGACAACCTCCACGATGTCGGCTTCTCATACTTGATGCACCGAGGATGCGATTCATACTGCGGCGCCGACAACCAGTACTGCTGCTCCAGCGGCGAGACGTGCACTACCATTAGTGACGTCGCTACCTGTTTGAGCGACGGATCCTACTATGGCGAATACACCACCACCTGGACCGTGACGCAAACCTACACCAGCACGATAGCCACGCTGTGGGACTCTGCGCCTGAGGCCACCGCCGGCGTCGACTGCGTGCCCAAGAACTCGCAGCAAGAAGCCTGCGGTACCATCTGCTGCGCTGGATGGCAAACCTGCGCCTACGACGGCCAGTGCTCGGCGAAGCCCGGCATGGAAGACGGTACTACCGTCGTCGTCACTTCCAACGGAAAGGTCACCACGCAATACTCGGCGCCCTACCGCGTAACTGGTACTACTACTATCACTACCGAGGGCGTCCGATCCGACACGGCCACCGAGACGGCCTCGACCGAGACGTCCACCGCTACTAGTGATAGCGACACTCTCGGCGCTTCCGGAGGCACGGGTGGTCACCTCAGCGCCGGAGCCATCGCCGGCATCGTCATCGGAACCATCGCCGGCGTGGCCCTGCTGCTCCTCCTCTGCTTCTGCTGCATCGCCCGCGGCCTCTGGGTCGCCATCTTCGGCAAGAAGAATGACCGCGACGACTCCCGCGAGCGCGTCGACGTGGTCACGGAGCACTACTCCCGCCACGGCAGCCGCCCTCCCACGGCGCACTCCAAGAGGGCTTCGCACAAGGGCTGGTTCGGCGGCGGCGGCGGTCCGGCTTCGGCTGCTTCTCGTCGCGACTCGGAGAAGAGGAAGTCGAGCGGCGCCAAGTGGTTGGGTCTCGCTGGCCTGGCTGCCACTCTGCTCGCCCTGCTCAACATGAAGAAGGACAAGAGGCCCGCGAGCAAGCCCTCGCGCTCGCGCTCGTCGAGGTCTCGATCGTCGAGAGGCTCGGCCCGCTACAGCGACTCCTACTTTTCCTACAGCGATTACGACGACCCGAGTAAGTCATGTCACTGAGTCTCACTCACCCCATTCTCATCTGTCATCACTTTGCTAACAATCCTCTCAGGCAGCGCGAGCTCCCGAAGCAGGCGCACTCGCCGAACGACGCGCACCCGCGACAGTCGGGGTACCATGTACTCCCGCTCTGCCAGCCGGCGATGATGATGATCTGAGTCGCCCAACTTCCGTCTCACCTCATCAACACCACACCCACAAACTCATCACCTTATCCATCCTGTACATGTCTCCCTATTTCGACATTTGGGATTCCGAGCTCCAACTGGATATAAGCTCGATTTCGACCTGTTTTTTTTTTCTCCCTCATCCTCTCGCACATAAATCAGCTCATGTGCCGGCGTTTTACGGTCTGCGATATATAATTGCCTCTCTTCCTCTTTCTCTGCCTTTTTCCGGAATGATTTTTCTCGCCCGTTATTAATGCACACCACTCACACACCTCCCTTCTTTCTCGTTCATCTTGAGAAAAACTTCTTCTGGCTTTATTCTCTTCTTTTCGGCAGCATATTTTGTCTTTTTTCAAAAGGGAGATTTTTTTTTCGCGCAAACAACACACACAACGTCGTCATGAAAGTAAAGGGATGGAAATGACGCCCACGAAGAAAGGAAAGGAAACGGAACGGGTCACGGAATGGAAAGATTTTTTACACGAAAGAGTTTGATAAATGAATATGCAAATCCCGCGCTCTTCTTCGCTGGCTTTTGGCCTTGGAGGAGTCGTTTTCGCAACGAGTTTTTGATTCCGTCTGTTTTGAGTGCGTATCCGAGTTGAGTTGCATTGTGTGTCGTGTCCGAGTTTTTACACAAGTTGACGTTTCCTGACTTTGAAGATATAGACGACATGCCCAGGATAGCCTGCAATAGCAATAGCGCATGGTCATCGTAAATGATAAAAAACGAATCTTTTCGCCGCCCGAACCCTCCCGATCGTCTCGTCTAAAACCTATCCATTCGTTCATACCCCGCAAGTCACGCACACTTTCCCAACAATATCAAGATATGTTTTTGGCACCAGAGAGGCATCATCTCGTTGCTTTTAGTATTTGTTTTGTAGCCCCTTTTTTTGCTACTTGACAGGCAATGATGAACCCTTCGCCACTCCTGAGACCCAGAAACGCAAAAGAAACAAGATCCGTGTCCACACACATCTATTCGTCCTGAACAATGTTGCCCTTCTCGGAGACGTAGAGACCGTCCAAGAACTATAGAGGGGGTTAGCACCATGTTTTCGCCAAGGGGTCCCTGATGCAAGTAAGGGTGCCTCTGCCCTACCTTTCGGATATCCTTGTTTCGCACTCGGCAGATCTGCTGGATGTCGGCGGCACTTTGCGACACGTTCTCGAGCGAGTTTCCGGAGAGGACGAGCTCGTCCTTCTGGGCGGTGGAGACCTCGACGTCGACGCCCTCGGCCATGATGACGCGACGGACGATCTTCTCGCCAATAAAGTTTCGGATCTCGACCTCGAATAGGCCCGTTTCGGCGTTCTTGTTCAAGTTGACGTTGATGGGGAAATGGGCGTAGACGTAGCGCATCTTGTACTTGTAGCCCTTCGTCACGCCGATGATCAGGTTGTTGATGAGGGTGCGGACGGTGCGGAGCGTGGCGACGTTCTTTCGGTTGCCGTGGTGGATCTCGATGGAGACGGTGTTCTTCTGGGGGACGTTGAAGTTGACAGCCAGGTGGCTGAGATCCTTGACCAGCTTGCCTGTTTTGCTCTAAGTCAGACGTCGTGTTCCTGCGTTGTGTTTCTCTGTAGTCCAGTCCAGTCGATCCAAGAGCTCGAGGCTCTCTCGCGGAGCTGGGCTGGGCCTTTATGGGTGGTGGTATCGTACCTCGGGGACCCTCAACGGTGACAATTCGGGACTTGATGGCAACCTTGACTAAAAGCGCAGACGAGTCAGCGATGCGAGTTCCAATTGCGTGCGAAAGAACAATTCCCAGATCCTCATCGACGGCCCATCTCGAGAATTTGACGTGCGTTGTGCGCGACACTCGGGCACGGGCAAGTCGAATCCGGCGGCGAGGGGAAAGAAAAAAAGGCAAAACGGGCGCAACGTACCCCCCTCGGGGATCTCAAGGAGCTCCTGAGAATGAATGTATCTCATCCTGCCGGTTGTGAGGTATTGATGTCGAGGGTTGAGGGTATCTGGAGTCGTCGGCGGCGGATCACGAATGGGATGGTTTGGCGAATTTCGTGTGGGCGGGAAAAGTTCTAGGGCTCGCTGCACGTGAGGGAAAATGTTTGGTGGTTGAAATGCCGATGGGGTAAGTGCGGTGTAGTGGAGGCGAGGGTGGGCACGTGACTTGTCACGTGGTAGGAGCGAGAGAGGTCTTGGGGCTTGCTTGGTGGGATGGCCAATGAGCAGCGGCACGGGGTGGGATGAATGAATGGGTGGGAGAAGAGGATGCGGAACATGGCGATTGAGAGCTTACATGCGACTTACAAGGTGGAATTTATTATCTCTCTTGTTCAATAAAGCATTTGAAACTTTCTACTATTTTCTGAGCATTATTTGCACACACGCGGCAGCTCTAGGCATCACAATAACTCCAAGCACAGCCATTCCTCTCCCCCATCAGCTCACTCACTCCGTTTACCGTTCCTACCTTCAACGGGCAGTGGATAGCTCAAGTGGATCCCCCTACCAGTCCCCTGCGCTCCGGCCGATACGTCAGCGAAGCAGAGACAGAGCGAGGAGACAGAGAGGAGCCCATTCGCCATCCCTGTTCGCTGCGCCAGCCTCTCAAACATCACGATAGAGTCCAATCTCGCAAACCCCAGCTTTCTCTCTCTCCCCTCCCTCCCGCCTTCGATCTCGACATTTGATACCCCGAACTCTCGCGCAACTTCCGACTCCTTTCTCTCCTCCCTCCCTCCTCCTCGTCGTCGCCTCCTCCTCCCGCTCGACCCGCCCGCCATGTCCTACTTCTTCGCGACCCCCGTCGACATCGACATCGTTCTCGACGATGCCGACGACCGGTCCATGGTCGACGTCAAGCTCGACAAGAACCGTCGCGAAAAGGCTCCCCTCTTCATGGACGGCGAATCGGTCAAGGGTGCAGTCACTGTCCGTCCCAAGGATGGCAAGAGACTCGAGCACACGGGCATCAAGGTCCAGTTCATTGGCACCATAGGTAATAGAACGATTCCCGCGAGCATCCGGGTTTGCCCCCTGAGGCCGAATCATTGTCTCCCATGCCGCCACTCCATTGACCGCAAATGAAGCTCTCGTGCTCGATTACTGACCTCGCTCCCCTCTAGAAATGTTCTTCGACCGCGGCAACCACTACGAATTCCTCTCCCTCAACCAAGAACTAGCCGCGCCCGGCGAGCTCCAGCACCCGCAGACGTTCGACTTCAACTTTAAGAACGTCGAGAAGCAGTACGAGTCGTACAACGGCATCAACGTCAAGCTGCGCTACTTCGTGCGCGTCACCGTCTCGCGCCGCATGGCCGACGTGATCCGCGAAAAGGACATCTGGGTCTACTCGTACCGCATCCCCCCCGAGATGAACAGCAGCATCAAGATGGACGTCGGCATCGAGGACTGCCTGCACATCGAGTTCGAGTACAGCAAGAGCAAGTACCACCTCAAGGACGTCATCGTCGGACGCATCTACTTTTTGCTCGTCCGCCTCAAGATCAAGCACATGGAGCTGTCCATCATTCGGAGGGAGACGACGGGCGCAGCGCCCAATCAGTACAACGAGAGCGAGACGCTCGTGCGCTTTGAGATTATGGACGGCTCGCCGTCGCGTGGAGAAACAATTCCCATTCGCCTCTTCCTGGGTGGTTTCGACCTGACGCCGACGTTCCGCGACGTCAACAAGAAGTTTTCTACTCGTTACTACCTGAGCTTGGTCCTCATCGACGAAGGTCTGCCCCCCTCCCCCCCTAATCTCATCTCATCCCCACGCCCTACAACATACTGACTCTTTGCAGACGCCCGCCGCTACTTCAAGCAATCCGAAATCATCCTCTTCCGGCAAGCCCCCGACGCAGCGACCCCCTCAACCACGGCCCTGCCCACGCCCCCTGAGAACAAGCTCGCCATCCAAGCAGCAGCTCAGGCCTAAACCTCCAAGGGGTCGGGTGTGTTGCTGCGTGATTTCTACAACGGTCTCGAATTTATTCTTCCAAGCATCGGTCCTGGCGTTTTTAGGTTAAACATTGGGGAGAACCAGGCGATTGAAGTTGGTACTCTGTCAAAGATTCGTAATAAACACAAAAAACAAAGAAATGATTAATCCCCTGATGAATCCCAAATGACACATGCCCGAGCTATCTCGCCCCGTGAGAGATATTTTTCAAAGCAACACCCTTTAAGTTTATAAACAATGTCCTCCCTCCCTTCCTCCCTGACTGGCTGACTGGCTCTTCATACAATTTCCATGACATCGTCTACCTCGAACCCAAACTGGTTGTTGTGAATGGCCGCGATCCGATCCAGCTCGTCTTGGTACTGCTTCCGGATATCGACCAACGACACCACCTTTCGCTTCCCGACTCCGTCCGTCGGCTCGTCGTAGATCCAGGCTTGCTTAGTCTCCACGCAGCTGAGGGCGTTGATGAGCAGCAGGTACTGCCTCGTGATGGGCGTGTCGAGGATGTCGTCGCCCGTGACCTCGTCTCCCTCGCCCGCGGACCGCAGCTTCTTGATGCGATCCAGGAGCACCGTCGCGGCACCCCGGTAGTTGCTGTGCTTGATCCGCCATGAGTAGAGGATCTGGTGGTAAGGGAATCCATCGACCATATCGATGGTCGCCTTGGATCTCTGCGAGAGGAGATCATCCACCTCCTGCTGCATGCCGGGGAATGGCAAGGCTACGAGCTCGAGGTTGTGGAACGTCTCGCACATCTTGTCAACGAGCTTCCTAAGGCTCGAGTGCCTCATGGCTGAGTCGTTAATGGACAGCAAGGTCGTATGAGCGAGGTCGAATTGCGATGTTGCCACGGCAGCATTGAACAATCGGCTCTGCATCTCCGTCCTGGTTGAGACCACGTCTTCCTTGAAGCCGATGAACTGCGTTGATAGTCTGGCAAACTCGACCACATACGAGTAGGCCCTTTGCTTCTCGTATAGAGCCACGATGTGAGAATAATACTTGGCGAGGCCGCTGTTGAGCAGGTTCCACTCCGTGTCATCAAGAAGGCCGCTGCTGTGACGATCGACCTCGACGTTTTCAGTGCCTACCGGTTGTTAGTCATCGTACCACAACGGCAGCTTGGTGTACTTACTCATTCCTATGGCAGCCTTTCTAAAGTGAATGGCGGCGGAGCTGAAATCTTTGAGAGCTAGCGACACGCGACCCTGCACGTAGACGGAGAAGGGGTTCTGGTCGCAGAAGGGCGCAAGATCGAGCGCCAAGTCAGCTCGCTCTCGCTTGATCAGAGAGCACTGAATGAGAGCGGGCGAGACCTCGATATCGCTGTCTGGCGCGCACAGGTTGACGATGAGGTCGGTGACACTGGTTGCCAAGGGCTCATTCTTCGCGGCAACGCCAAGGAGATGCCCAAGGTTCGCCTCGAGCGCCGTCACCACTTGCACATCTTCGGGTCCCTTCTTGGAGGTGCCAGTAGCCTCACCCTTCTCCCGAACGACCACGCCCGAAATTTCCGTCTTGCCTAGCCATTTCAGGAGTTGCAGTCTTCGCAGAGCGCTGATGAGCTGTCGATATATGGTGCCGATTTCCAAGCGGTTGTGCAGGGCATCCGCGTCCTGGTCATACTCGAACTCCATATGGACGAGGAGGATCAACTGGCTGAAGCAGACTTTCCATTGCACGGCGACGGTCTCCTGAACTGCCTGGACCACCAGCTTTCGTCCAAACTCGGTCAGGGGTCGAAGACTGCGGCTTTTGGAGTGCGACGGTGCCGCAACCAGTCCGAAGATATCGGAGTAGAGATCATCCGTCACCAAGCTGAAGTTCTGACCCAGAGCATCGACGACTTGGTTACAGTCCTCGTCCGTGATTCCTCGCCAGAAGCCCGACTTGTCCGAAAAGTATTGTATCCGCTCCAGGTCCGTCTTCGATGACTCTTGAAACAGCTCTGATCGCAGGGTTGCTTGGCAAAGCTGCACCAAGTTGTCCGGAAGCCCGTCCACAAAGACCAGGCCTGCGCTCACTAGACTGGCTTCGTGCATTCTGTCCGTCTCTGGGACAGCCAGGTTGTGGTATAGTCGCTCTATGCTGCTGCAGTCTCTGATGGCTGAGAGAGAATCGGCGCAAACGACCCACGTCAAGTCTGAGTTCGAGTCCCAGGCAAGGCCGATGGCCTCTCCTCGTTGCTTGTCCAGTTCCATCAGCAGCCGGTAGAATCGCTTCCACTGCGTCTCGCTTGAGGCACGGAACTGCTCATAGTCCATGACTCCAGCCGCGCCGCGGTCGAGAGTGGCCGTCGAACCCAGAACCGAACATATCGATTCAGCCAGTCCCCGGCCCTTGCCGCCCTCCTTTGTCGTTCCCAGCCCCCGCTCGTAGATCGCCAATGCGGTTTCTAACGTCGCCCGGGTGAATCGCCCAGGTTTTAGAATCAGCTGTAGCCACTTCTCGGTGACGTCGGTCGGGTCACATGTCCCGGACGTCTCGGCAACCAACGATGGATTCTCGACGTGGACGCCTGTCCAGTTGTAATCCCACGACTCTGTCATGTCCTTCCTATCCACATCCAGCTTCTGGACTCGGTAAGTCATGTTATTCTTCCACAGAGTCCAGAGTTGCAGGCCCCTTTCGGGTGGTGATGAGAGCACGAAATCGGCCAGCGTCCACACGTCCGAAGACGAAGGCGTCACGGGGATGAGTGCGTTCTTGGGGAACATGTCCTGCACAATGAGCGTATGGGCATCCTTGGCCGTCATCTTCCAAAACTTGAACTCCCCCGCGCCGATTGGGGAGAAGGTGGCGCAGATTCTCGGGCCTGGGCCTCTCCCGACAATCTGGACGAGATTGGTGTGAGAGGGATCAATCGCCCACTTGCCAATCTCCTGCGGATTCCTCTCGGCGTTTAGAATGTCGCCCGTGTATACGATCCGTCCGTCGTTAATGTTCCAGATTCGCATTCGGTGGTCGAGGCAGACTGTGATGGCGAAGAGAGCATCCGCAAGCCCGAAAGACGTGATTTGGACCGCCGTGGCCGCGCTGTATTCCATGTTGGCCCTGCCGTATTTGATCGTGTGTTTTCCCTGGAAGGGAAGCAGGCTGCGGAGGTTCTGCGCCCATCCCTGAACGTTGAAGAAGGACTCATTCCAAATGCGGTTTTCGGCTAAAGCGTTGTCAGCATGCATAGGAACCCAACGCTCCCTCTCAACTCACCCTGGTGATCTTTGTTCTTGTCCAAGCGAATCATTCCACCGTCGTTCACGGTAACCAGCAGCGTCTCGGCGCTCACAGCCACCATCCTATGTGCGTGCTTGAAGCCCAGCCCCGCGGGGGACTGCACCTTTGCGAGGTCCAAGAGACCAGTGTCGATGGCAGACCGCTTCCTGAAGAATTCGGGCCGCAGGGTAAACTGGTACAGCTGGTTGGCCTGGTCCAGCACGAAGACCAGCAGGGAGTCGTGCTCCTCGGGGTCGGAAAAGGCGACGCCGCCGGGCTGGATGGGCACGCTAAAGGCAAAGTTGAGGACCAGAGGTGCGTCGGCCGCCTGCGCCCTCTTGCAGACGTCGACGGCGCGGATGCTCAGGATGGTCCCCTCCTCCAAGACCCGCCAGAGGAAGCTGCGCGGGGAGTGGTTCCATTGTCGATGGTATATGGACGACGCGGTGGCCAGGTTCTTCAGTCGAAAGGTCGTCTCGTCCTCGACGGAGTCGTCTCGCGCGGCCTTCTGATGGCTGCGGCCGAGGTGTGAAGCGGCCGGGACCCGAATGGCAACGATGGACGACGAGGCTGGAGGCTCGAGGTTCAAGCGGGTCTCTTTGTAGAGATACTGGGTCTCGCCTGAATCCATCTCGCCTCCATAAAGCGAATCGATGGCGAGAGGTTGGGTCGTGGGGTTCTTTCACGTTTGGTCGTGGATGGTCGCAAGTTGGTTGCTGTGTGATGCCGTCGCGTTGCATGGCAGAATTTCAGAGTGGAAACTTCAATGTCGCGCTGGCGCTAACCGAATATGGAAATCAGCTCTGCCTCACGCTCAGACCTGATGCCTTGAAGTCGGAACAACATGGGATTGGTGAGGTGAAATATCACATCAAAATGGCGAATTAAGACTTTTCTTTACTTTCATGGCCTTCAAACTTGCTTTCTCCTCACTCGAATCTACTTCGGCTACGAAAAGACACTGGCTAAATCGACGGTATCCCCCCAACACTTCTAATTCTTCTGCAAGCAACTATGACTAAGTCGACAAAAACCTCCATGCTACACCAACGCCGGCAACCATGCAAATGAAACATCATCATATACGCCGTGAATATCGCATCGTACAAGTCCGCCTCCAGGACCGCAATCAGTCCTTCTCCATATCCTTTGGAGCCGGGTCGCCAATGCCCTCCTCCGTAATGGCAAACAGAGTATCGCTCTCTGGAAGACAGGGGCTGTCGTAAATCTTTGCAATTCTCGTCTCGGCACGCCCCTTCTTCAAGCTGATTCTCGTGGTGCTGGCGTGGGCGATGATGTTGCCACCGATGGGCTTCTTTGGATCGGGATTGAACATGGCGCTGGGACCACCATCCACTTGGGCAACAACTTGGTTTGTAATGACCACGGCGATACCAAACTCATCGGCAAGCCGCTGCAGTGTTCGCATGAACTTTGCCAAATGGGTCTGGCGGTTGGAGAGCTCTCCACGGCCGCAAAAGTCGGTACGGTAAAGGGAGGTTGCGCTGTCCACGATGAGTAGGGAGAATCTCGTCTCGCACATCATCGCGGCAGCCTGGTTGAGAAGTTGAAGCTGGTGGTCTGAGTTGTACGCTCGCGCGTATGCCACATTGTCAAGCACTTCTTCGCCAGAGAGGCCGAATCGGTTTGCGACACCGAGCAATCGAACTGGTCGAAACGTGCCCTCCGTGTCGATATACATGCATTTGCCCTCTCCGCCTCCCATGTCAAAGGGCAGCTGGCAGGTGACTGCAAGGGTATGACAAATCTGGCTCTTTCCCGTCCTGAACTCTCCAAATAACTCGGTTACCGAGCCGGTCTCGATACCACCGGCCAGGAGAGTGTCCAGATTCTTCGATCCGGTCGTGATGGAGATGAGTTCGCTTCGACGTTGGTGCATTTCGGTCGCCGTGGTAAAGCCCATTGGCACAAGCTTGGACGCTGCGCGCGGTCAGTATCAACTTCAATAGCATACCCCATGATGATACGACGAACCTTCTCCCAGGATCTTGCCGGCCTTTTGCTCAGAGATACCCTTGATTTGTTCCAGCACCCGACGAGGGGTGTAGGCCACTGACTCGACTGTGTTGTAGCCCCCGTCGACAACGAGCTGAATATCGCGCTTCGTCAATCCGGCGATGCCCTGGGGAAAAAGAAAACATCAGCATCAATTGCACATCAACACCACGGATAGGTGCCTACCTCGAGCGCAGAAAGAGGGGTGGGTGCGCCAGGGCCTGTCGCGCCGCCATCGTCGCCCATCTGGGCCTCATCATACTCCTCGGCCATGCTGCAGATTGAATCACACTGGCTGGTCGCAAGGCGCACTGCAGAGTCCCTCGAAAAAGGGGTGTCGAGGGAGTCGGGATGACAGATTGGTAATCACCTCAGGAGAGGGTCGCAAATGGAGGGGACGATATTTATTGGAAGTCGCGGTGCGACGCGTTCCACCTGAAGGCAACAGCGACGCTAGGGTACGCCAAGTCACGTGACCGGCAGATGGTTTAAGGAGGAAGGTGCCTTCCAGGTGCAAAAATTGAGCCATCACACAACACTGATGCACATGACGAAGGAACTGATTTTGTTGGTGGTTGTATTGGTTTTGTTTGATGGACACATTTTTACAAGAAATTTGCTCGTTGCTGCACACATGCATCAACCATCCGTCAAAGACGACCTCACTAGTGAGCGGCGAAACGCCCCGCAATTTGACTTACACCAGAATCTCTGTTTGCCCACAAGATTCCATGAGCATCGAGAGCAATATGACCAGAGGGAAGTCTAGAAACTATTGGAAATCATCACCATATCAGATCATGTGAGGAACAGGTTTATTGAATGAAAGTGGGATTTTCTCGTCATTGATTAATGTGGTGTATTGCTATTGTACAAAGAGAGGGTGAAAAATCAAGTGATCAAAGCAGAGTGATGAAATCATGCATGCTCGCATTCCAGAAAACACCCGTTCTATGTATGTCCTCCAAGTAATTGAACCATGTCGCGGCCTGATGACCTGTCATGAGACGGTGGCGTGTGCAAGTCTCTCCAAAGCAAACGATGCTTGAAACCGGTCGTTTAGAAGACGGCGATGCGTCGAGACTCGTGCTTCTTGGCCTTGGGCACGACAACGGTCAAGATGCCGTCCTTGAAGCTGGCAGTGACCGACTCCTGCTCAACGCGGGTAGGGAAGTGGAAGCTGCGCGAGAAGGCGCCGACGGATCGCTCCGTGAGCCAGTACTTGGCCGTGTCGACGGGCTTCTTCTTCTCCGGGGCAGGGACGGGCTGCTCGACCTCGGGGGCGGCCTCGGGGACCACCTCCTCGGGATCGGCGATCTCGGGCTCTTCGATTTCGTGCGAGATTGATTCATACTCATCCTCGACGGTGGCTTGGTGGGAAGAGACGGTCGAGGCCTTGTCGCTGTCCCTGTCGCTCTCCTTCTCGGTGCCCTCGGTGATGGCACCGCTGACTTGGGGTTCCTCGACTGCGGCGGCAGGGGGAGTTCCAGAAGTATAAGTGCGCTCGGTCTTGCCGCGGATGAGCATCGTCTGGGGCTCGGTGAACTCGACGTGGACGTCCTCCTTGTTCACACCAGGGAACTCGCCGTGTAGCTCATAGCCCTGCTCCGTCTCGCGGACGTCGAACTTGGGCTGCCAGGTGGGGATGTTGCGCGCGCTCTGGCGAGAGTACGAGTCGAAGTCGTCGAGGAAGCGGAAGAGGGGAGTGAAGGAGGCGTCGGTGTTGTAAAAGTGTCGGGGGAAGAAGGCCATCTTGGATGATTTGCAGGAGGTGGTAGGCTTGAGAGTGCAGTGCTTCAGGTTGGAAGAAGGTCGCTGAGGAGTGAAGATGTAAGAGTTCATTGAAGGAGTTGTTTGGAGAGTGTGTGTGTGTTCTGATGAGAAGCAAGATCGACTTCTGGACGACGAGAAGTCTTGTTTTATACGTGGGAAGACGAGGCGGCCGAACTGAGTGGTAGTTTCCTCCGCATTCTCAGGTGCCGACGGAAATATCATTTCAAATTTTCTAGAACAACCCCGAAAGGACGATTGTAGGCAGAAATCGGTCTGACAAACAGAAAAGTGACGTGATTGTGTGTGGTTTGTCTGCCTATGTGATTTCAAATGTGCGCTTCACATCTTCTCCGAAGTGCCGGCGATGGCGAGAAGTGAGTGGAAGCTTCTAGCGGGTGCTAGAATATCCTGCGAAACTGACCCAGAGCTGGTGAAGGCTCGAGCCACCGAAACCTACCGGGGAAAAAGCGAGATTCTTCTAGAGCGCTCACAGTCAGCTGCTGTTTGCAACCGACGCTGGCTTGCCATCTTTGTGCAAGCTGTTAGCAATTTGTCCTGTCAAAGTGCAGCAGAAACAAACCGATTCCAACCTTCAACCAAGACACACCAGGGGAAACAATCAGAAAATGGCCCGTGCGCATCTCCGCTGCTTACCTAATGAGGGGTGCAACTTTTTGGCGGGCAGAATGACGTCACCTGTCAAACGTCCCAAACTGACACTCCCCCTCCAACCAAAGCACCCAAGGAACAAGGATTCATCACACCGATTCCTGCATCGACATTGACTAAGGGAAGCCGCAGTGTGATTCAGGCCTCATCCTTGACAACGCCCCTAACCCTGCACAACCCGGCTTGTCCTTCGAGCCAAGCGTCTACGGATGCTCCAGGTTATGTACGCCCGCCGCCGGGACTACAGGCTCACATTCAGCAGAGGACATGTCGTCCAAAATGTCTGGAGCCACTCCCTCTAAGCGATCCATAGTCTCATCCCGACTCAACTCTCGTTGAGCAGCTAGTGCGCCCCGACGACAGGAAGCTGCTGTGGCTGAAAGCACGTGTTCTCCGGATAGGCGCTTCTCCGACACTTGGCGTCCTCCCGGCGCCATGTCAGCTTGGACCGGTCGCAACTTTTCGGGACCCTATGCTAGCTTTTTCGTGCCGCCGATACCTAGTGAATTCGGGACGTCGGGCGTAACCAACTGGGCGAACATTCATTCACCCTATAGGTAGAACAGGTTGCACGAAGAACCGAAAACGAGGCGATTCCCCATTCTTAAGTCTTTGGAGTGAAAAGCTGTGTTTTTGTTGAATATACATTTAAATCTTCGATATGTCATTTCGACTCATCGCGAGTACCCCTCGTTGTCACCATAACCCCAGGTCGAGAATACAAAGCGTTTGAATTATAGTAGACAGTAGCATCCAGTACATTTCTCCAAGTTCATCAGTCGTGGCAAGTCCCGTAAAGTACAGTATCCGTCCAACACCTTATCCCTGTCTATAAGCCCTCATCTGCGGAAACCCTGGCGCAGCCACCGGGACCGGAACGCTCGCCGTGCCTGCAGCTGCAGGCTGAGTTCGGTTGAAGAGCCCGATCAACCTGCGACCAGCCGCTGGTTCCATCTCTGTGCCGTCTCTTGCAATTTTGACCTCTCTGTTCGAGTTCCAAGGATTTCGCAGGCCCCTAGTCCGGAAAAACGGTAAACGAGATGTTGACAGCCACTCGAGCTTGAACGGCTTGCCCCATGTCTTGGCAGGCTCATCCTCGATACCTGTGCTCCTGTCGCTCGAAACGCTCTCCGAATCGGATATGCTGTCGACTTCGTCCCGTTCCGCCTCCCAGAATATCGTGCCTCGGGCAGAATCATCAATAATTCTTCCTTTGGGTGCGTTTTCTGTTGCTTCCGTGGGTATTGCCTTCGGGAGATCGAGGTCGCTTGCTGCTGGCGTTTTGGGCGCAAACTGGATGGCTGCCTCTGGATCATCGTTGATTTCCGACGTCATTCGTGCATATCCAAAATATTCGCCCGACTTGTTGGCAGAGAAGACCAAGTATACGTTGTCCGATGTCTGTACAAGGCCACGCGTTAGTACAACTCTCCTATCCCGGAAAGGGCAAATACTCGCCTTAAAAGCCTTGTTCAACGCCTCTTCATTGTGGGATTGGGTTGCCCATATCCCCGTCTGAACGCTCAGTTCTAAATCCTCCACTGTCAAACTCTTCAAAATGAAGAATTTGTCCCTGTTTGATGGCGATTCGCTCTCCTTCAACACCTTCCTAGATGTGCCATCATCGCTAGCCGGGCTCGCACTTGAACCATCCACTACCAGGTGTGTCTCGGCCACTTCGCTCTTTGCGTTCTGGTTATTTTTCGCAGGGCCTGTGGGTGGTGCCATCCCGACGACCTCCACGGTACTCTTGCGGAGGCGGCTCACAAGGCGGACAGTCTGAAACTTGGAGTCGTGAAGCTTCTGCTGTGCAACCGTGCAGGTCTCCTCGTCCTTAAAGTTTGCAAATGCGCAATTGCTTTTCGAGATGAGGAACAGAGACTCTAACCCTTCTGTTTCCTTACAGACATGCTGAACTAAAGTCATGAGCTCGGTTTGTGGGGGGAGATTTCCGATCCAAATGGCATGGCCCATTCCAGAGTTAGATACACTGAAAATGATGCAGGTTGAACATATTCTGCTTACCGCTTTGACGTGGCTTTCGTGGAGGCCCTCGGACAGCGTTCTGTCGCGCCTCAGTCCCATCTGGGTCAGGACTTAGCTTGCTCTTGGTGGGCGTTTGTTGCTGAGGCGTACCTTGCCACTGCTTTTTTGGTGCAGGTTGCGCGCTGTTTCTCGCCGCAGGCTGGTGCAGGACTCTCGGGTCGTTGGTGGTATTGGCTCCGTTTACGAATCCAGGCATCATGGTGTTCGGCATCGGATGAGCGGACTGGGTGTATGGAGGAGGTTGAGTATAGTAGTACGTGGGTGACGGCTGGCTCGTCATCATCTGGTTGGGGTAATAGGGCATATTTTGTCTTGGGGGCCCTCCCGAGGAGGGTTGAGGGTGTGAATACGGTCCGCCATAGTACTGGCCCATCTGTGGTTGGTGAACGTAATAGCCTTGGCCGTGCATCTGAACTGGTTGGTGTCCGACGAACTGAGGAACTTGATGCATCGCGGAGGGAGAGTTTGGCATGGCGTAACGTTGCTGGTTTCCGGGAGGGTACTGTCCCTGGCGGTAGGGAACTTGCGGGAGCGAGTTCGACATGTTACCCATGTTGTAAGCTCCTTGGCGGTTGGCGGGAGGAGCCTGAGACATGTCCAACTGGCCCGTGAAGGGGTGAGGAGGTGTCATGGGATAGTGCTGCGGCTGTGATATCCCATGCTGCTGCCCCATTTGCTGTCCCTCGCTGCGAGCCGGCACCACGTCACCCATGGTTGGAGGGTTGTGATCGATGGTTTGGGGATCCGGTGGTGAGTTGAGCGGAAGATCTCCCATTTGTATTGCGAAGCGGAGGGGGGCGATGTGAGAGAGGGTGGAAGATGGAAAGAGATTCTTTTTTGCTGCAAGGTCAAGCACAGTTAGCAGTGAGCGCTCTAATAAGAGAAGCCGTTGTAAAGGATGCTCCGGGAGAAATGTGGGGGGACGTAGAGCCGTACCGAGTTTCTTCTAGTCGACCTAAAATTGTAGAGGCGGAATCCTAACCATGCAAGTCCAAGTTATCCAGACCGATGACGTTTGTTCTGTAGTAGGAAACCCCAACTGCTCCAGTCAAGACGACACAAGCGACCCAAAGCACTGCTAGACCAGCGACTACTCGGCACCCAAGCCTGTTCACTAGTAGCGGCTGGTTAGGGTCAACTCGATCGCAGTGTCGACTGGCTCCGGAAGGCGAGTAGCGGCAGCAGGACGACGGGGAGGATTTGAGAGATGCAGTATGAAGTCTCGTGAGTCCAGACGACAGATAAAGACGGTAAGAAAAGGGCCAATGCAATGCGAGGAGACGAAGCTGGGCGCCTAATTTGCCCCACGGGGCCTTGAAAAGAATCGAGGGGTAAGGTGAAGGCAAGCGGCAGGGAGAAACGAAAGAGTGAGAGCAAGGAGGGGCGGGATGGGAAGCGGAAGACCAAGTTCCCTTGGGCAACGGCACCGCAGACGCCTTCTCGGGTCTTCGTGCTGCTTTAGTGCAACAAGGATGGCGGACCGTCCTCATGCGCAGATGCCAGATGGGAATTGGGAGCTTTGAGCAAGGGTTCAACGAGATCTCGAGCCACAGGCGGCAACCACAGCTAACAGCGAGCCAGAGAAGCCAGGACAGTGGGCGCTAAGGAATAAGGCCCTTGAAGATTGCCCTCCATGTCTTGCAGGAGGAAGCGGCCCTGTGAGTCAAGGAGACATGCGACCAGGGCAACTTCAAGTCTGGGAACGGATTTGCGACGAGGCAGAGAGCGGGACGAGACAGGTGGCTAGAAGAAACTGCAGTCGAGAGAGGTGGAGGGAGTGTGGCTTCTTAGGGCTGGCAGCGAAAAGATAGAAGGGCAAGAACTTAAGAAGGGGCAACTGTGAGAACGAGGAGGAAGGAGGGGGGCGTGTGAATCTGGGATTCTGGGGGACTCAGAGGGAATGGGGAAAGACGGTGGACGATCCCAAGTGAGCAGGCACGGATGAGATTTAGGGCGGCGTGGTCGTGGTCGTGGTACGTAGTAGGTAGACGGTCGACCGTAGTGGTACTGTTGACGTGGTAAATGTCCCAGTGCCCCCAAGTGGTGGAGGAGAGCGGATGCAGGTGAGGCGGTGGTGGTACCTGCCTGGTGGAGAGGGAGAAACACAACGGAGAGGTCAAGACGGAGAGCCGGAGGTTGACGCAGGAAGGCACGAGGCAGGAGGAGTCGCAGGAATCGCGGAACTTGCAGGAGGCGCAGGACAGCTCATCAAGGATAAGACAATGGGCACGGCACCGAGTGGTAGTACTCGACAGGTCAGACAAGTTTGCCATGGTCACAGCAGCTACAATTCATTTCAGCCCAACAACGATGGATGTCTTGCGTATGAGCTATGAGCGAAGTGGCTGCTTGGCTGCTCCTCCCCGGGCGATGCCCCAGTTGTCATGTCCCGCCACGGATCATCACATCAGGAACCGGGGGGCCACTGCGAAGCAGAGGAGGCAAGAGAGCGATTGGACCGCGCCTGAGCTTTTGGAGCCACGCATCCGTAAAGGGGGGAGGGGTGGCTCTAGTACCACCCGTCAGGGTCTAGGAAGGTGGAGTCTCAGCGCGCCAGGCTGTGGACTGTGGACTGTGGACTGCAGGTGGTGAGGAATTGTGGGATGAATCCAATGGCTAGATGTCGGATGCTGCGTGTTGCAGCTGGACTTTTGAACAGAAAATTCGAGTCAAGCCAAGCCTGTTTGCTGCGTGGCGTTACCGGCACTTCCGTCCTTGCTTTTCTTGATCAAATGTTCCCCCTCAACGGGCTTGCTGCGGGCAAACTCGAACGAAATCGGGATTGAGCAATTGAACCACAGCGCCACCATCTCTGCTATAATTAGTAGGCTATTGGCAGCTTGGACACTTTCCGCAATAGCCGTCCAAACTAGTCGTAGTCAACTGCCGTCCGGGCTGTCCTGCCGTGAGTGCTTCCAAGGACAAAGGGTCGGGTGCGGAGAAGGGCCAACTAACTGCCTGTAGGTAAGCGAGCAGGAATTTGGCAGTGAGGCTGGCTGCGAGAGCAAACTGCCTTGGCAGAGGAGCTGAAGAGGACGAATGAAGTTCATGCATGACGACCGGCGGTACAATTAAGGTCCGGAGTGCAGGTGTCGACTAAAATTGGCACTTACACTTGCCCAACGTCAAAATTGATAGATTTGGGAAGGTCATCGCCACTACAAAATTCCTTGGTTCTTGAGTAAGATTTGCCACCTCAGGGACTTGACGGCAAGCACCAGCCACAGAAATGTTGCTCTTTTCCAGAAAATCAATAGTCCTATTGTCGCTTGGCATCCTGATTGCATCCTGCATCACAGCGCTGTGCCAAGCCAACTTTGGCTCCCCCGATGCCATTATTACGGAGCATATTGCTCAGTAGCCTCCACCATAGCCAATTTGCCTGTCTCAGTGCTACCGGTACGAATACTGTGTCCTCCCTGCTGCGCCACGCATGGCTGTTCTTTCTCCCTTGCTTTTGCCCGTCAGAAGTTCCTCGCGTGCGCTCAATGCCGATTTTGGTTCGCATCCGAGTCGCTTCTCCATCTGTCTTGGATAAGGCGGTGGAAAAAGCAACAACAACCCGCCGCCTCGCGCAATCGTGATTCGTGGTCCATCTCTTCAACAGCGCGAAGCCCCCAAACTTGTACCTCCAGGGGTGTTAGGCCAATCACAGTACGGCTCCAACCCAGTACATGCTTTTGCTTACAAATTAGCTTGCAGTGAA